>OMKI01010836.1:11218-21930 GCA_900302315.1 Phycis blennoides | reverse complement strand
TTTTTTTTTGTTTTTCTTTTTTTTTTTCTGTCTGTTTGTTTTTTTTTTTGTTTTTTTTTTTTTTTCTTCGAATGGCATGAAATTGGTTCCCTAAATATCTTTTGAATTTCTTTTGATTTATTTTTTTTTCTCTGAGAAAATACTCATAGTGTCGCTGAGCCACCTCGAATAACCTTCATCACTTCATAAATATACACATCTGATATTATTCCGCTCTTTTGTTTTCCGGGTGATTGATGACTGAGGGGCTACGCCTCCGACAGCCTTCCCCTGTGGCTGACGGGAGCCAATCAGATCCTCCGGTTGGATCCAGCCGCACGCCGCCATCCGTCTTGATAACGGCGGCGTGGCTGGCAGTCATAGTGTGTCAGGGGGTGGGAGGTTAAACTGGTAATTGTGTGTAATTGTGTGTAATTGTGCGTTCATCACTGTCACTGGGTGTCGGCGAGGCTGCTGGACCCCACTGAAGGAGCCCTGAGGCGGTGGTCACCAGAGGCAGTGCGTCTGCCCAGGATAATGTCTCCTGCGCTATCTCTCCACTCTACTGTGCAGCCCCTCATGCTCCAGCATTCCAATGTTATGAGGCAACCAGAAACCCTCTTCATCTCTCTCTCTCTCTCTCTCTCTGGCGCGCTTACACTCTCTGGCTCTCGCTCTCTGGCGCTCTCTCTCTCTCTCTCTCTCTCTCTCTCTCTCTCCCCCCCTATCTTGCTCTCTCCTGCCGCTCTCTCTCTGTCTCTCTCTCCCCCTCCTCTCTGTCTCTCTCCTCTCTGTCTCCTCCCTCCTCGCTGCCTCTCTCTCCTCTCTCTCTCCCCTCCTCTTTGTCTCTCTCTCATCTTTCTCTCCCTCTCCTCTCTCTCTCCCCCTCCTCTCTGTCTCTCTTGCCTCTCTCTCTCCTCTCTCTCACCCCCTCCTCTCTGTCTCTCTCTCTCCTCTCTGTCTCCTGCAGTTTCTCTCTGCTTCTCTGCTCTCCTCCTTGTCGTATGGAAAGTTGCTTAATTCATAAGAATGTGTTTGAGAACGTGAAGCAGAAGCAGACATCTGCTCCCTCTGCCCCTTCACGTTGCACACACTGTGGAGACGTTTCTCAGAGGTTCCATGCAATCGCTCATTAGAAGTCATTTCAACAAACGTCCATAGGACAAGCTGACCCAGGTAGAGGTGATATCTATGGGGTGTTCGCTCTAGACAGGTCTAGACGATCGGCCCGCTCCAGCTGTTTAGCCCTGTCAGCGTTTCCATCCACCTAGCAACTGGCCGGCCACATGTGGAGCTTTTAAAAGCAAATGTTCTCCCTGCCTCCCCCGCCCCCATCTGGAAGTAGTAACCTATGTGACAAACACCACATTATGCTTCACCGTATCCTTTGTTTTCCTCCTGCTGTAAACGGCTTTTTACACGAGACATCTACATCATTAATAAAACAACAGCCAGCATTTTCCTTTCGGTCAGAATGGGGTCATTTTCAGAGCCAGGGACAACTGTTAATTTAGTAATTACATTCAGTTTATACGTGACAACAAAATGACCTCATGTGTACGTCAGGTATTTAATCTAACTTTTCCATGGAGAGTTCTACATCAGACTGAATAAACATGTCTGTCCACAGGCCCTGAAACATAAGGAGCTTACCTATAAGAATATCCAGAGAATAACAGCATGATAATGGTATTGTTGTGTATTAAATATTCATAGTGAGAAGACTTTGAACTGCTGCTTGCAGTTTGGCATCCATGAAGCAGATGTTGGAGAGAAATGAGCTTGTCGGTCTACAGTTATATAGACTTTACCTTCTCTGTCTTAAAATAGAGGTTAGCAAGGGTAAAAGCTTGCTAATGTAAACCAAAACTATGTGTGGTTAGCTAACCTTAACCTGCACTTTGTAACCTTTTGTTGTAACTTATGCAACTTGTTTTTCTAAGACCAACTTATTTTTAAACAAAGTATGACCTGAGGTTGCTTGTCTCTAAATGCACTCATGATTTCAAATCATCTTGAATTTGAAGTGATGGCCTCATTCAGAAGGTTACATAGCACAGGTTTACACATTAAGCGAACACTTTTTTTCCACATTAAAAAAGTGAGAGAGATTGCGCAGGCATTTGTGTACTACACAGTCTGCTGAAATGCCCGACACATTTTTTGTATGTCTTGTATTGAAGCTAGGCTATTTGGAGAAACTAGCCAGAATAAGTATCTTACCTAAAGAATCCCAGCCCTCCCTTCAGGCCTCCCTCCAAATCCACTCCCCCAAAACACCTGGCTAGCTTGCTAGCTTTAGCGTCAGGCCTGCCGAGCCTTGAGGAAGACTTCGGTCGCCATGCGCTGTGAGGTGCGGGGGCAGAGTGTGTGCAGGTAGACAGGGAGGCAGGTACCGTCTACCTTCCTACCTGGGTTTTATTACAAGCCTGTGAAAACCAGACACCGGATTTCTCTTTTGTCAGGGTATTTTATTTGTTAACTGCTGTCGGGATGTTTTAATTTCAACACACAAGACAAACAAAGCTGATCACCTGAGATACATGTGAGAGCCAAACGGTTCCACGCCGACCTCGTACAGGTATGCCTGAGGCGCCGCCGCCGGCTCCCACCGTAGAGCCGAGGTGAGAAGACCCGCAGACAGCTGAACGGAGAACGCGGAGGACGTCAGGAGCGCGCCGGCGTGAACCCTGGCAGTCCGGTGTCACGTGTCACGTTCCCAAGATTCCTCCCTGCCTCATTGTTGGAGGGACAGGGGAGCCACGAGAGCATACGGTCTCCAAGGCCCTTGTCAGAAGACCCCTGCTCCACACTGCGCTCTGTCACAGGGGTTGGTTTTTACAAAAGCCCTTTGGATAAGCACTTTGGATAAAGGTGTTTGATACCGAATTACCGAATGTAAATGTAACATGAACACAACTGTAAATATGCACAACAGTACATATACACAACTGTAAATATACACAACTGTAAACATACACAAATGTAAATATATACAACCGTTGAAGTGCTTCGTGGCCCAGTGGAAACAAGGCCTTTGTTTGGACGGGTTATTTTTAGTGATGCTCCTCTCGGTGGAAGATCTTAGCGGAGCAGTAGTTGGTTTCCGTCCTGGAATGCGTGCATGTGGGATGTTTTTTTGTACTCCTGTTTGGAGGGACTGGCCTTTGCCTTTCATTGGAGGGGAAGAAAGTGTTCTCTGGACACACGTCATCAGGGCGGGCTTGCATTCATCGCGCTCCAGCCCTGAGCGGCTTTCTATATTAACAAATACCTCCGCTTTTATGAAATGTCTTCTTTGGCCTTGCTGGCTTCCTCGCAGGGTTTGACAGCTTGTAGCGTTAATCAATGCAGGCCTTGTGCTGCCAACAGCAGCAGCAGCAGCAGCAGCAGCAAGCATCAGGGCAGTCTTCTATGAAAGATCAGCTTCTAATGCAACCGGGCAGCCAGCGAGGGGTGGGAGCGAAGGAGCAGACCACTCCGGTGCAGTCTTATTATGGGCTAGCTTTGGTGCTCTGATTGGTTTGGTTTCACCGCTAAAGGATTTCCATAAACGTATATGAGTTCAAAAGGCAAAACGTAAAGCTGGGAAAGTTTTGGTTTGAGGGCATTTCACAAGGTGACAGGGTGTGTTGTGACCGGTTGTGACCGATATGATGCAGATTGAGTTTAAGCCTGATGTCACACAATGAGGAGGTTGTTTTTCTGCTCTTCCACAGCCTGTGTGCATGAAAGTGTGTGTTAGTGGAAGAGTTGTAGAGCACGGCATGTATAATCTTTGTTTTGGCTGATAGGTTGAGGTTACAAGATACATCTTGCCTCACTTTGATCCATGAAGTCAGAGTCAACGTTGCTTCCAGAGAGAACCAAGGGTCTGTGCACTCAAGGAAGACAAACAAAAACATTTTCCCTTTCCTTCTTAGTCTCTTATATCTGAATGTCTGTCTCCCCCTCTCTCTCTCTTTCTCTCTCCCCCCTCTCTCTCACCCTCTCTCTTGCTCTCTCTCCCCTGCACCACCTCCTAATGGCTTCACCAGGAGTGGTGGTGAGGTTCCCCCAAGCTGAGTTTTACAGTGTTCATTTTCTCTCTGATTACTCATTTTTTCTGGCGCGGCTGAAAGGTCAATTCGTCTCTCTCTCTCTCTCTCTCTCTCTCTCTCTCTCTCCCCCTCTCTCCTACCCCTCCCCTCCTGCGGGCCGTGGTAGGAGGTTGTAAAAGTGTCTCGTCAGCATGATGTCTGTAGCCCCCCCAACTGGACTTAAAGCGGGCTGCTCTCGGTGCCAGAGCTCGTGCTTCCTGTTTAATTAGCGTGCTCACGTGGTCACGATGTTTCTGTGTGCGAAGCAACAGAGGAGACCGCAGACCTGCGTGGTAGGAAGAACACGAGGAGCTTGCACGCATGGTTTACACACGGCGTAATGCCTTTCTCCTGGGGACGTGGGTCCCCCGCGGGCCAGTCGGCAGGCCTTTAGTTCATGCCGAACCATGCTGACCTCATCCAGGATGTATGCACTCCTGAGATGATGTTGAGTCTATCTTTGTTGAAGATTAGAATAGATTCAGGAATGAGTGTATATACATACGCATACCTTGGATGTCGGCTAAACGCAGACAATCTGTCCAAAGATCTTCGTATAGGCTGCTTTGTTCAAGACTGGTCAGGTCCACCTGTTTCAGTCACAACACAAAAAACATTCAATCATGAAAAAAACTCTGCTGCTCAAAGCCAACATAGTATTTTGCACTGCAGTACTAACAACTGACTACCTTTTAAGTTCGCTAAGTAAATAATAATAATAGGCTCCGTCAGTCGGTGTGTTTGTTCCTTCATGCCTATCTTTACTTTTCACATGTTTTCCCTGCCAGACAAAGCTCTCGTGCCAGAGCCAAATCAGTTAATTCCCTCTTAATCTGTGTCGTAATCTTCCGCAAAGCAACTCTAAACGCTGTTGTCGGGGAGCGGCGCTGTGCAACATCTGGTGTTCGTTGGTAAACAAAGACCCTTTTAATTGCTCCGAGGGAAACAACTGCAAACCAAGTAGTAAAACATGGCGGCACGTGACATTCGCCGAATTCTACCATCGGAAGAAAACGTGTAATCGTCAATTTGTTTTGTGGGTTTGCGGGGCCATCCGCCCTCCGGTAATACGTCCTCAAATTACGGCAGATGTTCAGAGAACAGAAGTAGCTGCGAACGCGACAAAACACGGTTTTAAATAACATTTTGACATTTAGGCCGCACAGTAATTGTCTTCCTCTCTCGCTGTCTCTCCTTCTCTGGGATTTTAAGTTCAAGCCTTAATGAGGAGCTGCGTCGATGGCCTGGTTTCAGATTAGACTAGATTAGATTACGAATCTTTATTGTCCATCAACAGAGACGGCATATTGTCTTAGACGGGGGGCTCACATTAAAATACATAACAGCATGCAACGTTTTTACGACAACCAGTTAAAAACAAAAGTGTTACGAGTTAAAGTGCTGAGATAAACTGTTTCACTGTCTCTGTGTCAACCGGAGCTCTTGCAGGCATTTCGGTGCCTGCCAGAGCTTCAGATTCTCTATTGGAACCATATGTTGAAATGACGCTCCTCTGTTCTTTTGGCCCAGATGTTGATTAAGATGTCATAGGAGTGCCATGCGCAGAGATGATATGAAGTCACAGTGTGGACAGCAACAAATTGCAGAGCTGTGAATGAATTGTTGTCAGAAATCCCCTGACTGATTTGAAGCTACAGTTTGATAGAGCCAGTGCTTTGAGAGTCAGGCATTTCTAGTGTTTCTAATTTAGGGAATGAGCAGGAATGCATTGAGCACTGGAGACCATGGAGTTGTTCACTGTCAGTAGATATCGTTGTCTTAGCCCTGGGTGATGGTGGTGGTGGTGGTGGTGGTGTTGGTGGTGGTGTTGGTGGTGATGGTGGAGGAGATGAGGACACGGCCTCACAGTTTCTGCTGTCATGACCTTCCTTGAGGCAGCCGAGGGTTGGTTACAGTCATAAAGGCTTTTGTGGTTAGGTTTCAGAAGCTATGTTAACGAGTTATTGACGATTTATGCCTTATGATCAGACTAAATATTATTTTTGTCTTTCACATCGTGGCCATGTCAGATCAGGCAATCATAACGACGTACATTATTGCCGTCTCTTGGCCATAGTATGACCCCGACCAGTCATCAAATGCAGACATTTACGCAAGTTCAAAGGAAGAAGTTGTCAATCATCATTTCAGAAGCGCTAAGGCGAAGACGGCGTGACAGAGTAGCTCTGTCACCACTGAACAAACCTTTCCTGTCCTTGTTCCACCTCACAGCATCCCTCTTTCTGTTGGCCATGTTAACATGCGTGCACACTTTCTTCCTATTGGTCAATGTAAAGAAACACGCCATACGAGGTGTCAAACTAGACAGGAAAATAGAAATAATTCAGATATGGTGGCCTTTTCGTCAGGGCGCAGTGAGGCGTCCAGGACGGCAAATTACTGTTCTTGGATGAGGTCGAACTACGAGGGTAAAGACGCGCGACTTATCGATCCTGACCTTCATTTTCAGGCCCGACCCCAGAAATATGTCAGTGATAAAAATGTCGGCAAAATCTGTCTGAATTCCTGTAGCCTGATCCCGGCATCACAGGATGGAGCAATGTTTAACTGAAGAGGAAACATGAGAAAACACACTTCTCCAGGGAAAAGGGCTGTGCAAATTGACAATTGTTTCTGTGTGTATTTCCATTACATCAAACCATTATTATAACTATTATTATTAACCACTATTGGTGGTTCGGAAAGGCCAACAGCATAAATCTGTTTTAGATGTGGGAGAACAAACGTACATCTTCAAGTCTGGACTATTGTATTCCAGACCTTAGCCATGTCCTCCTGTGTTGGTTCTAGCATGGAACTCACAGCTCTTTATGTGACACTACTACCCCATCTGGTTCCAATTAATGGCTTAATAGTAGCTGCTGTGTACCAAGCAGGCATGATGGCATATCGAGATGTTCCATAGTGAAACCGGCATACCTTCCATGACAGACCTCTGAGTACGGGTCTCTGCTCAACACAATACCTCTACTATGATGTCGTTTGTTTGGTCTTCCCAGTTTTTCTCTCTATTTGGTCATTTCCAACTCGCGTAATCGATTCTCCGTGGCTGTGTCACGCCGCGAGCAGACTTCCATGAGAATGGGAGAATGGGTTTTCCACCTGCACATGTGGGCCCGGTTTGGCCGGTCAGCTTTCTGGGAAAGCTGGGACGAACCTGAAGTTCAAGAGTTTTGCAATAGAGTTTTGGTTTTTGCAATAGCACGTTTCACTTGTGAAATAATTCCAATACATGTATTGTAGCGATCTACTAGAGTGTGTATGGTCATTGTCATGCCCATATCACCAAACATACAAAGCATCATATGTGCAGATCCTGAGAGGAATACAGTGGAATGCTGTGTAGCCCACGTTCTTCTGGTATGCATCCTTCACCTCTTTGCTAAGAAGTCATGCTCAGACTTAATGGCTTTTCCCTCTGCACCGCCACCTAGCTCTTACACAAACACAGCAAAAGTCCCTCCTCCCTGCACAAACAACAACCACATGTTGCTAGAAAACCCTGCTCCTCGACGAGGCTCGACCGTGCCTCCACACACGTCCTCCAAACATGTGCAGAAACATCTGAAACCTCAACAGGAAGTAGACTTTTGAGAATGGAGACATCATGTGAAGGAGGGAGAAGTGTATGTGAGCCTACCCAGCATCTCTAATCCTCTACCTACCTCCACCTACCCAGCCTCTAATCCTCTACCTACCTCCACCTACCCAGCCTCTCTAATCCTGTACCTACCCAGCCTCTAATCCTCTATCTACCTCTACCTACCAGCCTCTAATCCTCTCTCTACCTCTACCTACCCAGCCTCTAATCCTCTTCCTACCTCTACCTACCCAGCCTCTAATCCTCTACCTACCTCTACCTACCCAGCCTCTAATCCTCTACCTACCTCTACCTACCCAGCCTCTCTAATCCTCTACCTACCTCTACCTATCCAGCCTTTCTAATCTAATCCTCTACCTACCCAGCCTCTAATCCTCTAACTCAGTGATTGATCCAGAATGTATGGCTGTATATATGCAAGTCTATGTTAGCAGCGTCTTGTTTAATCTGAGACAGCCCTGCTTAGGATATCTGGAGGTATATGAGTCTCAATTTATCTGTGACATGCTTGGCAGCCCATGAGGTGAGAAAATATGTTAGACATTCATCAACACCATCTGAATTTGGAAGTCGTGGGTAGACGCATCTCTTCCGATGCTTCTCGTGTCCTCACCAGGGCAATGGTGGTTTCTGAGATATCTCGAAGGACCTTGCTAAGGGAATTTTTAGCTTTCGGACATCTAATTGCCCACTGACGGACTGCTACCATGTGATTATCTGACTTGGTTGGGGAACGTATCATCTGCTACTGAAGAGGGATAGCTGCAACCACACGTCCTGTCATTATTATTCACCACCGTGGTCTTGGCTGGCTTTCAGTATATATACTAGACCTTACTGCCTCTGAGCATTGTGGGTAATGTTGTTAATGTGGGTGGCTGCTGGCAGACATATCAAAAGTACAGAAGTCCTTTCTGCTGCTTCCTCCTGTACTGGGGCCACCCCAGCGACATGCTCATGATGAAATCTGAAGAGTTTAGTTATTTTAACACGTATGACACAATGCTGGCAGAACACCTGCTGAGGAAACTGACCACCACCACCATCACTGCCGCCGCCGCCACGCCCACCCAGACGCAGGTCAGAGCTCAGGGCGTTCAGGCGCGCTCTGTCACGTGGCACAGGACGGCGGTTGGTTCATGGCTGACAGGGAGGACGTTTGTTTCATCCTCCCAGAGGACCCGATGCACCGGCCTCTCAGACCCCTCGGCCCGTTCAACGCAATCTTCTGCTTTATGGCCTCCTCAGTCCGGCAGGCTCCGGTTTATTTACTGTCTTTTATTTGTCTGTAAACTGCACAGAACACTTAAAATAAAAACATAGCGCCAATGGAAAAACATGCAGTGTAGGAGGGGACTAAAGCCAAGGGCGTCCATGGAGCCCTGGGTCTCAGACACCCCCTCTTGGAAACTCTGATGAAAAGATAGTGATAGAAATACTATATGTAATTATATCATAATAATTAGCGAGAACTTGTGATTAGTGTCATCCAGACAAGCATCTTTCAGAATATAGCGTTGAATACAATGTTTCTATATGACATGTCAAGCCCATCAGGTATAATTTGAGGTCAAACATAAGGCCGTCAACATCTTGTCTGTTCGTGCTGCTTTTCCCGTGTGCGCGCTGACACGCGTCGAGACCGCGGAAAGGTCCCAAGGTGGGCTCTACCTGCCGCACGGGTGCTCACAGGGGTCTGCTTGTCCCGGAACATTCTGTCCCACCGCGGTCCTCCGGCAACACCCACTAAAACCCTGCTGGAGACGCGGTTCTGTACAGAAAACAGCTTACCGGAGCCCAACAGTTTGGGCGCAGATGGTTGGGGGTTGCAGCATTAATAAGCTAATTAAGCAGAGGAAAACATGTGCTCTGTGGAAGCTACACGACGTGCCAGTGAGCGATGCTAACAATGTGTCTGCGTTCAGCGCGGGGTGGCCGAGGTCCGTTCGATGCGTGAAAATAGATTCTCTCCAGATGTGAGCTGCTGTTTACCCACGCTTCCTTCTGCAATGCTCCCATTTGATGCGATGTTTGAATCACACTCCAACTTGCACGTTTCACCTTTCCTGTTTTAAATAATCCCAGGGCCTACTACTGCAGTTCACAGCACCATCCTCTGTAAACACACAGAGATGAACACATGAACCAGCCACTGGGGATCAAATAACATGCTTATTAGGCCAGTGTTTTATCAAGAGGACTTGTATACTTAAGACGGAGCACTGTAACAGTGGTTGTCAAGCCTACGATAAGCTGTTCAAACCATAAGCTACTAGCTAACGAGCTGGAGATTGTCACCGCGGACCTCCCTGTTACTCAATCATTTTTTTATGTATCCACCTGCTGCTAACTGGTGGTCACAGCAGCTGGGTTGGTAATACACACACAGCCGAACTTTGTATGTGGGCAGGTAGGCCATGCAGTAGCTGCTTAGCCTCACACACACTTTTCTACCTTTATTTCACCAGGCTAGGCAGTTAAGAACAGATTCTTATTTACAATGCTGGCCTGCTGCCGGGCTGTTATGTTCAGCAGCCCAGGGAGCAAGTTGGGGTTCAGTGTCACAGGACACTTCGACATGCAGACAGTTTTTTGGAAGAGGGGATCGAGGGGATCGAACCGCCGGTTAGTGGACGACCCGCTCTGTCCACCCGCTCTACCCCACTGAGCTACTGCCACCCCTACTCTACTTCTACTCTAGAAAACGTGATTGATTGAACTAAACTGAATGGGACTCACTCATCCAAACCGCGTCAGAGCAGGACAGCTCACGTCAGAGCGCCCCCCCCCCCCGCCTGGCCAAGGTCTGCTTCAGCAGCCTGACCGCTGATGGACGAGGCTGTCTTGACCTGCTGAGTGCGGGAGCTTGTACTGAACACCTGTGTTATTTTGACCCCCCCCCCCCCCCCCCCCCCCCCCCCCCCCCCCCCCACCCCCCCCCCCGCCGACCCTCACCCCCCCCCCCCCCCCCCCCCCACCCCCCCCCCCCCCCCCCCACCCCCCCCCCCACGCCCCCCCCACCCCCCCCCCAA
>OMKI01010828.1:0-15336 GCA_900302315.1 Phycis blennoides | reverse complement strand
CTCCCTCTATTTCTTTATCTGTCTGTCTCTCTTTCTCTGGGCTTCTGATTCTCTCTCTCCCTCTCTCCCTCTCTCTCCCTCCCTCTCCCTCTCTCCCTCTCTCTCTCTCTCTCTCTCTCTCTCTCTCTCTCTCTCTCTCTCTCTCTCTCTCTTCCTTTTCTTCTCTCTGTGGTTGAAATTGGGAAAGGGTGAGGGTGGGTGTTGAACAAGGTGAAAGGCTTTGCTGCGGGGGAGGGCGGTTTGATGCAGACCTGTTTACGTGTGCAGGGTGTTACCTGAATGGCTGATGGGGGGGGGGCAAAACAGTCGAAAGGCATTCGACAGATATTCATGCTCTGTAATAACGTGATCCTGGTGGTGGGTTATGTTATCATACTGGTGATGGCGGTGGGCAGTGATAGAAAGCAGATGTGATTAGAATTAGGAACCAGCTTGCAGGATTGGAACACAGAGCTCGCATTCCTGCCACAATCTAAACTTGTCTGTTTTTACGGAGTCGCCCTCATTTGCGTTTCTATGCCAATGACGAGGTAGAGAAGAACTTTCAATAACAAAAGAAAAGCACACGCTTATCTTTTTGTTTGACTTTGTTTTACATCACGTGAACCTTCCCTGTGGTTGGCTATCTAGTTCCTGCTTTTTTTGTACTGATTTCAGATTAGTTTTTTACTTGCCTAATTGGACCTTTGACCTTGTGGCTATAAAAAGTCTTATTTGGAGATAAATATGTAATTTCATGTATGTGTAATTAAACAAAAATAATCTAAAAAGGTTTGTAGTCTGTTTTACTCTGGTTTGTTCTGCAGAATAAGTGATGACACGTGTCTCCATGGAAACCAATGAAACAACCACATACATGGCTTGTTTTTTTTTTTAAACGTTTCTCAAATTAGCATGCATGCCAAGATCACATGAAAGGCATAGTGTGTGTGTATAGCTTGGCAACATAACCAACAAATATTGTAAAAATAAATTTGTTATGTCCCTGACAAACGACACTTCAAATGTAAAGTTAATTTATTTTAATGATTTTAATTTTTTATTTTTATATTATCCAGGCCATTGACATACGACCAACGTGTTATGTCTGTTCAAAGTTTCAATCGAAAACCGTCGTACTTTGCAACATCAGATACCAGGAACTGGTGCGCGTATCTTATCAAAGCACATGTCTGTGGCCGAAACGTCCCATGTCCGGCGCTCTGTTCTTGTCCCTTTAGAGTCTCCGTACTTTGGAGTTGCGCAATGAATTTAACACTTTATGGCAGTTGGTGGTTGTACGTTGGTTTCACCTATTGCATACAGTGTGATTGCACTACCCTATAACCTCAATAGAATGGTGGTTTTTGCACCCACAATTTCCAAACTCCAATCAATAAATGTATTTGATCCGTTGCATGAAACGGTAATTCCCAGAGTCACCTATAATACACAAAACCCAACATATAATTTCCCTGCTATGTGTTCATACGTACACCGCACGGCATGTATAGAAACGTAAACATTACTTGAGTGTGCAAATCCTTCCAAGTGGGATCGAATTAATTTCGACTTGGAGCACTGCGGCGGGTTTTCAATTCACCTTGATCCAATCAGCCGCAGGGGTTGTGACGTCACGGGCGGCCTCCTCCGGTCTCGGTCGCCGAGCAGCACGTCGTTCCTTTCCTTCCCGTAACCCGTCTGCGTAGGGTGTGCTCTGGAGCTAGTCTCGGCACACATTTTATTATTATTATGAAACAAACCAAAAGCTAGGGGTACACACGCAGACATATTTTTATAAGAAAAACAAAACCAAATCGGTGAAGCAGGATTTGATTTGCAGACCCAAGAAACGACCAGAAGACGCAGGCGGTTTGAAAGCTAGCAGGCTAATCAGTTAGCATTATTGTTGAACGCGTGGGTGAACAACGTCAGCCGTTATATCGTTAACATCCATTTTTTTCACTCTAAGGACATTGGCATTCCATTGTTGTATCGTTTATTGCTAATATTGGCCAGGCATATTGTCACTTAGCAGCTGCGAAGCGTGTAGATTTCAGTGTTAATCGTCGAGCTAACTCGGGCCACACTGAGCTAGCCAGCCCACGTTGGGGAGGCAGCGGTGCCGAACTACAGAACCGGAGCAGGGAATCCACACCGAAGACGAGTGTAGTCTTAGAACCGGCAATAGTAGGAATTTTATCCCGTTTTTTGGCGACTGAGAACCCACACGCACGTCGTCAGCCATGAATCCCAGCGCGCCCAGTTACCCCATGGCCTCCCTGTACGTGGGAGACTTGCACCAGGACGTCACGGAGGCCATGCTGTATGAGAAGTTCAGCCCGGCCGGGCCCATCCTCTCAATCAGGGTGTGCAGGGACATGATCACCCGGCGCTCCCTCGGCTATGCCTACGTCAACTTCCAGCAGCCGGCCGATGGTATGGTTTTTATGTGTCTTGAGTGTTGTGTTGAAATGCTGTGCACATGGACACATGCTGCATGATCTGACTCCATTTTGTCGATTTGCAGCACTGTGACGAAATTGTGTGCATGTTGGGTGTGATGCGATGATGCCGATCAAGTAGATCAATTGGCGTGGTTCAGTTTTATCCTATTTTCGTTCGTTCACAGTACGTTTTCACAGCCTGTTAAATGTCGACGGCTAACCTGAAAGTAAGGTCTTTATTTGAGTCAATATTAAGTTATGCTGTGTCTATATGGGTGTTTTAGTGTTGATTTCTTCAAATGAATTCACCTCGTATTTTATTCTTCAGCCGAGCGTGCACTGGACACCATGAACTTTGATGTGATCAAAGGCAGACCCCTTCGCATCATGTGGTCCCAGCGTGATCCCTCACTGAGGAAGAGTGGGGTGGGCAACATCTTCATCAAGAACCTGGACAAGTCCATTGATAACAAGGCCCTCTACGATACGTTCTCTGCCTTCGGCAATATTCTGTCCTGTAAGGTAAGGAAGCGCCCTGGTGTGGGTGAGGTTCTGCATGTTTCAACATTGCACTTGTGTGGATCATGTGGTTTTAAGGTGGTTTAATGGAGTCGAGTTTGGTTGCATGTTGGTTGTGTTGCTCATGTGCTCCAATGTCCTTCTCCCAAGGTGGTATGTGATGAAAATGGCTCAAAGGGTTACGGCTTTGTGCACTTTGAGACCCATGAGGCGGCAGAGCGTGCCATTGAGAAAATGAATGGCATGTTACTTAATGACAGAAAAGTGTAAGTGGGTCTTCATTCACCCTTATACACACATGTCTGTGCCCGTTTGATTAACAACACTGACACTTTAGTATAACGGCGCTATTGTTTTTGTCCAGAATTTAACTGCATCTTGTGATTTATTTCCCCAATAGTGTTCAGTTTGTTTTTTTAATACCAACCAGAATACTTGAATCATAACCCAGATAACTGTCGAGTCCCGGCTGCACCAGTCTAAAGTCTGAAGTTTCAATAAAAGTAGTAGAACAACATGCTGCCCTTGGCCGTCCTCTGATGTACGCGTCTGCTTAACAGGTTTGTCGGACGCTTCAAATCCCGGAAAGAGAGGGAGGCTGAGCTGGGCGCCCGCGCCAGAGAGTTCACCAACGTTTACATCAAGAACTTTGGCGAGGACATGGATGACGAGAAGCTGAGGGAGATGTTTAACAAATATGGTGAGAAGAAGCCGTTTGTTCTCCTCCTTGACAAACAACAAGCAAAATGGCGAACCTTCTAAAAGGATGATTACTACCTACTAGTCCACACAGTATTGTGTGGAGTCTTCAAGACTGCTGGCTGCTGAGAAGAGGAGTTTGGCGCCGGACCGTAACCTTTCTGATTGGGTTTTTTACCAACAGGACCGGCCCTCAGTATCCGGGTTATGACGGATGACGGTGGCAAGTCCAAAGGCTTTGGCTTTGTCAGCTTTGAGAGGCACGAGGACGCCCAGAAGGTGGGGAACACTTTGCACCACAGTTCTTCATAAGATGATATTTCTCAATTAGAGAAAATACTCTGCTTTTCACCTGTCAATTCACACAGTATACAAAAGTACACTTGTATACAAATATAGGCTCTACCGTTTATTGAATTACCAGTAACATACTATATTTTATATACAAGGAGAAATTAAGTTACTTGTACAGTGACTCCATCGCCCCGCCCTGGCAGCAGTTTTTATTCTGCCGAGGAGTAGCTGGTGTTCTTCCTTTTTTACATTTGCTGCATAGTCGTTGGCAAAACCACAGTGAATATCTCGACGCGCCGGGGTTTGTCGTTAAGTGTGCTTGTACGCCTGGCAGGCGGTGGACGACATGAACGGCAAGGAGCTCAACGGGCGACAGGTGTACGTGGGCCGCGCCCAGAAGAAGGGCGAACGTCAGAACGAACTCAAACGCAAGTTCGAGCAGATGAAGCAGGACCGCATGACCAGATACCAGGTCAGCCTCCCCTGTGAACCGTCGGCCTGCAGCCCCGCACACACGTTCCTCATTCCTTAACGTTGAGACGCCGAGAAGAGTACAGAACGTTTCTTTTTTTTGTGTCTACACCAGGGTGTCAATCTCTACGTCAAAAATCTGGATGACGGTCTGGACGATGAGCGCCTGCGCAAGGAGTTCTCTCCCTTCGGAACCATAACAAGTGCCAAGGTGAGAACCCACGTCCACGTTCTAACAGACTTCAGAACATGTGACCATTTCTCCTGATGTCAATGGCGGCACTGTCTCCTGTAATGGTCTGAATCCTGAAAGGCTGTCCCAGAGGGTCCTCACCCTCCACAGTGGCTGGAAGCATGCCGCCCACCTGACACTGTCTGTCTCCCTCCCAGGTGATGATGGAGGGCGGCCGCAGCAAGGGCTTTGGCTTCGTGTGCTTCTCCTCGCCGGAGGAGGCCACCAAGGCCGTCACGGAGATGAACGGCCGCATCGTGGCCACCAAGCCGCTGTACGTGGCGCTGGCTCAGCGCAAGGAGGAGCGCCAGGCCCACCTCACCAACCAGTACATGCAGCGCATGGCCACCGTCCGCGCCGTGCCCAACCCCGTGCTCAACCCCTACCAGCCGGCCCCACCCTCGGGCTACTTCATGGCCGCCATCCCCCAGGTGAGAGGCGCCGGCCTCGGACGCCGCGTTGCGTGAAACGGGACGGGGCCTGGTTTGTTTTAGGCCGTCGCGTTTGCGTGTCTTTTAACCAAACCTGTTTTGTGTGACCCCCCCCCCAGGCTCAGAACCGTGCCGCTTACTATTCAGCCAATCAGCTTGCCCAGCTCCGCCCCAGCCCCCGCTGGGCCACGCAGGGAGTGCGACCCCAACGTGAGTAGCCCCAAAACGCGGTGCACATTTCCTATTAACCCCATGTATACAGATGTGCGCAAACTGTGTTGATCCTTGGTCCTGCGTCTGCTCACTCGCTCTGCTGTTCGCCCCCCCAGACTTCCAGAACATGCCCAACGCCATGCGCCCGTCCGCCCCCAGGCCCCAGACGTTCAACGCCATGCGGCCCACCACGGCCCAGGTCCCACGCATGATGACCTCCCAGCGCATGCGTGAGTGTTCCTCGCCGCTTGCACGGGGAGCGGAATGCTGAAATGCTGGCATCAGTCAACATTCGGCCAGTAAGCCACGAGAGGCTGTCATTCGCAGCCTCCGGTGGCCTTATTGCTCTTAGAAAATGGTTACTATAGACTTCCTAGTAAGACCCACCAAACACGCATACAGCCACATTAGATGCGATCAAAACAAATCCTTGATCTTCCGCCCAAGCCGTCCAGTTTTTCAGTTCGGCAAAATGGTTGCCAAGCAACACGGGCTAGCATACCTTGGGTTTGATGGCGCTTTTATGCTAAAAAGCTTACGCAGTCACAGGTGTGGTTTTTATTTGTTTCAACCGCTTTTAGCCAATCAGGGCTACAGGCCCGGCGCCGTCTGTTGCATAACGAGCGTTTCTCCTCTCTCCCCCCAGCCACGCAGGCCCTCGGCCAGCGCCCTGCCAGTGCTTCGGCGGCGGCCGCCCCCGTGCGGGCCATGCCCCAGTACAAGTACGCCCCCGGGGTGCGCAACCCTCAGCAGCACATGGCCTCGCAGCCCCAGGTCCCCATGCAGCAGGTACCCATGCTATGAGAATAGCACCCAATGCCAGCATTAAAAAAAAAAAAAGCACACATAAGTAGTTGGATTTTGCAATCATGGAGAACTAGTCTTCTGCACTCACGATGGCATCCTCGCCAACTCTAAATGTAGATTTTAATGTGTTTTTGATTTTCTCTCTCCCGTCAGCCGGCTGTACATGTGCAGGGACAGGAGCCACTGACTGCCTCCATGCTGGCTGCTGCCCCGCCTCAGGAACAGAAGCAGATGCTGGGTGCGTACTAATCAATGGAGATGTGTGTGTGTGTGTGTGAGAGAGTGAGATTGCCCTTCCTCTGTGTGGTCACTGCCCATTACTGACCCTGGCCTGCTGTGTGTCCCCCCCTCTGCAGGTGAGCGTCTGTTCCCCCTGATCCAGAACATGCACCCCAGCCTGGCTGGCAAGATCACCGGCATGCTGCTGGAGATCGACAACTCTGAGCTGCTCCACATGCTGGAGTCCCCCGAGTCCCTGCGCTCCAAGGTCAGTAGCGAGCCGCAGGGAGGCAGCTGCGGAGCTCTGTGAGTGGGCCTGCTGTGGGTCTCCAGTGGGCTAACCTGATGTCTGTTTTTGTAGGTGGATGAGGCTGTGGCTGTGCTTCAGGCCCACCAGGCCAAGGAAGCTGCCCAGAAGTCCACAACCCCGGCTGGGGTTCCCAGCGCCTAAAGGTGGGTGGGGGTGGAGGTGTGCATACTTAAACTGGTTTATGGATTTTCTTTTTTTCACTTCCTCAACTAATCGGAACTTGTCTTTTGTTCTCCACAGATTGCGCATTTTGAAACCTGCTTCACCGATGAAAAAGATAGAAAAAAAAATTAAACATTGAAAAACCTAAAACTCTGAAAACATCGAAAAATGATAAATTATTTCTTAAAAAAGAAGAACACAATTGACTTTGCCAGGTCTGGGAATGGTTTGACTAGACCTTGATAATAAAAAAGCAAAAGTTTAAAAAATAGCAAAATATAGAAAAGCTGAGATAATACATTTTGAATGCATTCCTGTTTTATGTCATTTTACTGTGCCAGTGCTCAGAATATCATGTGTGTAAAATGATAGCTGGGCACTCTGAAAGGTAAATTGTTTCGTAAACTACTGGCTGTAATAAAGTCTCAAACAGTATCACTGCCTTGTTTCGTCAATGGTTTTTGACAAATCTGCAATGGCTGCAAATTCTATGAAGGGCCGGTATGAATCAGGTTAGAGTATTTACATTTTGTGCTTTATTTTTTTTTAGATGACGTGCTTCAGATTTAACGAGGCTGATTTGAATTGCAGTCACTACAAATGAGCAGCTGGATTTTTCTTCTGCCACTAGATGTCACTAAAAGTGTTTGACCTACTTGGGCTTAGTTAAAACTACTGCCCTGGTGAACAAACACGATGTCAACAACAGCCATACAGATGCACATGATGGGTGCTTATCAGTGGTACATCATCAGGCTGAACAAAAATGTTCAGCCTGAATGTGTTTGGTGGTTTGTGTAAATCTGCATGATTTAATTGCAGTAATGGGTATGCAACTTCCTGTGCTGGTCAGCGGTTTTGTTTATTCCTGGTCCACTTTGCTCTCAAAGGAAAATATACTCCATCCCTTTGCTATCAACGTGTGTTACTCCAGTCTGTACTGTCATTCCAAATGCTTCTGTTAAGCCAGCCACTTAAATTCATATACGGTTACCAATGTTAATGGGCAGGGAGATGCTATTTCATCCCAATCAACTCTCTTATACCCATCTAACGTAAATCCTACCCTCGGATCACTGGGCATTCACTTAAGATCAGAGTTTAGAGAACAATAATGTATCCTGAGCTAATGTGTTTGTGGCCTAGCCTGAACAGACTAGAGTACTGTTTACCAAAACGCTTGCTTTCCCAAGGGTACCTTTTGGTCCACTTTGTGGGCGAGTCTATTTATTATTTTTATTATGAAGTGCATGTTAATGCATCTTGGATGTCACCTACATAATTAACTTTATGTGCTTGCACAGAGAAGAAGACGGGCTGTCAGCCTCTTTTATAAAGCTGACTAAACACTGGCCGTTTTGAATGAAATACATTGCAATGCTTTGTGAACTAGCATATCTAAAACATATTTCAAGATCTGGCATGTGACCGTGACGTCTTCGTGCTAGCATTGTGGGGTCAAAGTTCAGACGAGGGCACCACACTGTAAGACACGTCTCTGAGTTTTGCGGCATGGCTGACCTGAATGTGTTCCCTTCCTCATCCCACCGAGGCTGTCTGAGTTTATTGGGGTTACACACCCGGTGTAAAGTCCACTTATTTACACTGGCCACAAGTATTACCATGTGACCCAACCAAAACAACTTTTGTGTTTTATGAGATTATCCATCTGACATTTTTATGGTCCCTCTAGACCGTTTATGGAGGGAGGATAGTCAGTAAATCTTTTTCATTCTCAGGTTGGTTAGTGCAAATAAAGCATTGGTTCTCCTTCAATTATTGTTTTCCCACTTCCTCCATCCTTTTTTATGTTGGGGATATTTCTCATGTAGACTTCTTATGACTTTGTCTTTGACTTTCTTATGACTTCTTATGAAATTTTTGTCTTTGATGTGTCTTTCATGGTGAAGTTCATATGTGAAAGTATACTTTGAGTACATAAGAAAGTGTAGCGTACTTATAGGAAAAGCAAACGTTGACACATTTGTTGAAACATTAGTGTTTTACCGTGAATACAAAAAGAGGAGGATCTCAAATCCAACTGTGTGAACTGTATGAAGCTACTGACTATGTTAAAATGGGTTTTAAATATAGATGCGATGGGATGTGCAACGTCATTATATGTTTTAATTTAACCAACATCATAGTCTTAGTTCAATAGGCTACATAGTGTGCTTTCAAATGACATGACATAAAGGCCTATATAATTACACGTTTAGGTTATTTATACTTTGGCATTTTAATTATTTAGGTATTTCAATTATATGACGTATGGGTCTACATAGTTATATGTTTATATTTAGGTTCCTATAAATAGGTTTTTATCAAATAAGTAGTTTTTTTACAGACTGCATTTAAATAAACAACATTGTTTTGGCAGTATAGCAAAAGAAAAATGTAAAGTTAGCATTGCGGTTTGTTTGGATATTACATGCAAATACACATTGCTTCTGATAACCTAATGGCACCAAAATGTGGTTGGGTTACTCTTGTCAAGTTTTCCGTAGCACAGATCTCGCGATGTAATTTGAATTGAACACCAAACCTCGTTCCCAAGCGTTCTCGTCTCAAGGCGGAACGCCTGGAATAGAATGCTCCAAATGAGCGTTATCGGCCAGCGAGGGCGGGACTTTCAGGTACATGGGTTTAACTGCAATAGACGGGAGGGACTTCGGATAGAGGGATATCCAGTTCCGTTATATGTTTGGCTTATTACTTCATCAAGATCATCATTGATCATCATTGCTCTCGTCTCTGTTCTTACTCGTCTCGCTCCCGGGACTGACAATTCTCGTAGGAAATAAGAGACCGGAAATAGTGTTGTGATAGACCAGGATAACGGTACAATCCAGGATCCTCTCAGCATATAGAAAACCAAACAACAGAGCCCAGAAGGAGCTGTTATCGTTCAGAGCGGCACGGAAAGGTGGGACCGACTACCGAAGAAAAGAACTATCGTCCAACGCAGGAAACTGTTAAAGCAACTAACAATACAGCTCGACTTTAGGAAGGATTTACCACACTCGGACTGGAAAGTGAACACATTGTTGTGTTGATGTCATACTGAACGAGTGTCAGCAGCAACAGACGGTACGTTCTCATCGTTTTAGCTCCTCTGCGCTAGCTAGCCGCTAACCACCACTGTCTCTGCTAACGTTAGCTGCCTAATATCTTCATTATTTTTATTATTAGAAACGTGAACCGAGTTCTTGTGGAAATGTTAAACTGTATCATCATACGTGGCCGACGTGTCTTGACCTCGTATTGTATTCCTGCCTGATGCTAAATGCAGGGCACACAGAGTGAACTTATTAAACAAGAGGAAGATGCCGTTAGCCGACTGAGCTAGCAGAGACACCTAAACTACAAACGTGTTGGGTTAATTCCCAACGCAGTGCCGGGTTCAATCCCTTTTGCTGGGGCTGCTGATTCACATTGATTGCGTTCCCGTCCTCCGTGCAGACCCCACATGTCAGATAGTGTGTGTGTGTGTGCATGTGGGTGGGCCAGCATCGACAGACACGCCGTGTTAATGTCATGAGACATCACAGCTCTGTCGATGTCACACATCAGTATGGCATGGTAGGTAATATCACACATCAGTCTGGCATGGTAGGTAATATCACACATCAGTCTGGCATGGTAGGTAATATCACACATCAGTATGCCATGGTAGGTAATGGCCGGCTGCAACTTAATCATTCACTTTACGCAGGTTTCTCTTCGTGGCGAGCAGAAAAGGACGTGTTTGAATTCAGTAGTCCCAACCTGTTATTTAGTGCATTAGATGAGAGACATTCCTGTGGGTGTCTTTATACAGATGATCACCCTGGGCATTGGAACTCTGTGTAACATCTGCAATCTACAGGCAGCTATAAACCTGAAACATCTGTCTCTCGTTTGAGAAGACCCGCAGATTTCCGAGGTAGTTAAATGGGTTGGGAGAAACCGAAAGTACAGTGATACTTATTTGACTCAATGTCAACTGTCAAATTGTAAACTGTTAATTAAATATACAATATACGTGGCTCGTGTCATTGTGAGACGTATGGCCATGATGTGCTTTATTCAGGGGACTGGTTTATTTCTACTGGGGACATAAATCTGATCGTGGAAAGGTAGTTGGCAGTATAGCTGTGTAATGAACTATGTAAAACCAGTAGTTTCATTGTTTTGTATGATGACACAAGCCATTCTCATTTCTCAAATGTGTGACCACACTTTCAGCGTGTGTTTTGAGTGTAGACATGTTTTGTATATGCCTTGCTTATTGTTGTGGGCATCCTCGGGATACGCAAAGTTACCTTGTGGGTCTCTAGATGAACTCTGGCAGCCATTTTGCCAAGTGAATATACAGACCATGTGCAGCAGAGTGGCAAGAGTGGCCCACTTCTCCAGTAGCCCTCCAGTGTTGTCCTTTCTCCTGGCTGCAGCCCCCTTGTTCAGACTCACTACCCTTGGCTGAAAAAGCACCGAAGGTCACTGTGTGACGTTTGGCATACATCATTAGCCTGGACAATTGCTTTGGCTAGTGATGCTGAGCAAGGCTTTTAAGCTGTGTCCGAATAGGCCGTCAATCTGGTAAATGTATCTGTTGTCCTTTGCCCATATTTTATTCATCTCAAATTGGGAAACAAGTTAAGTAGTGTCAAAGTACCACTTAATTTAAAATGTTCCCTACACTTGGATCCCTTCTGTGTGAACTGTGCTGATGATGCATACAGTGGCTGAGCGTGTTTTATTAACCTTCCCAGTATAGATCCTCCATTGCCACATCACGTCCAGAGACCATTTGTGTTCTTCCAAAGGACAGGTCACTGACCTAGTATGATGACCTGCTCTGTGCTCTCTCTTTCTCTCGCTCCCCTTCTGTCTGTTTGTCAGTGCCTGTGTGTGACCTCCCTTTCCCTCCCAAAGGTAAACACAGCTGCACTCCTGGTGGGAAGGCGTCTGGCCAACCCACCAGGGTGCCATCATTGATAACCAGCAAGCAAATCTTATCCCACTACCCTATTATGTCTCTGCCTTAACTTGACCTTGCTTCTTCTTCCTTTGTTACATTCGGCTCAAAGTTTCTGGTTGGAGCTGCCCTAATCTCTCTCCTTCATTGCCATTTGCCCTCGCTTTAACAATCCTTGGATCCCTGAAGGCCAAATGCCTGTGGGTGTTTTTCCCCTGGGGGTAGGAAAACAATGACTTGGATTCCTGAGCATGGTGTCAAGGTGTCACTGCTTGTTTAGAATAGGCTCTGCGTCTGCCGTGTCCTCATGTTTCAGCCATTTTGAGGTTTCAACAGACTTCAATTAAGTTTGTTATTGTGAAGCAGATTTTCACTTCTTCCTCATGATAGGGCTCAGCCGAAGTTAGTGTAGTCTAATCTTACAGATCTCATTATTATTTCCCTTCCATTCTGGCTTTTTGAACGGCACACTGCGGATGTCAAAAGCATTTGACCTTAATGTTGATCAAATTTGAAACGATAGCGATGCATGGATGGAAAATTCACTTCATTCAATTCATTTTTTTTTTTAATAAATACATTATTGGTGTACAGCATATATATATAAATGAAGAAATACAAATGATCTAAAATAACTTAACATTCCGTTTTGGGTATTTTATATTAGTTTCAATGCACGTAAAGCAACAAAAACAGCCAATGTGGAATACATGAGCTATTTCTGATCACAACACACAATGCATTCGCTATGGGACAAGTAACGTGTTGCTGTCATCTATAACCCCATTGTTGGACTTTAGTCAAGTGAAGATGCACACGTTAGGGAGGTTTAAGATGAGAAGTGCGGGCAGCTTGAGGTTTTTCCACTTTCTCTCTCTGAGGGTGTGTGTGTGTGCGTTTCACAGGAGCCCCCCCTCCAGCTGTGGCTCTACGGAGACTCGTAGCGTACCGAGCAGTCAGGACCCAGCCCCCTGTCCCGGCGTCTCCCTCGGTGAGGGAAAGGAGACAGCGGGGGCTGGCGTGAGCGCTCTTGCACCCCACGCCGTCTAACTGGAAACACGCTGCTCGCGCTCACGGTGTGATCCGCCTGGTGCTTGTGCTCGCACATCCCTTTCTCTCCCCATAGGTCCTCAGCTGAGCGCAGAATGCCAGGGTGCTTACCTCATTTCCGTCCCTCATGAGAGCGCAGGAGGGAGGAGGGCTGCCGCTGAGTACTGTACTGCCTTTGTCCAGCCTGGAAACTTTTCCTTTCTTCCCCCCCGTCTTGCCTTCCTTTGTGTCGTCCAACAACAGCCCCCCTGTTTACAGCCGCTGTTGTTTTTGCCTCGCCGTTTTTATTTATTTGTTCATTTAGGTCCTTTTTTTCCTTAAGCTTCTAGCTATTGTGCTCCAAAACACATGCTTGGTTGTAGCCTTTTATTTGTCTGGTTTTGGTAGTGTTGTGTGGGTATCGAGTTAAGTGGCTGATCTTTCCCCCTTGAGTGTTTTGTCAGCTGGTTACCAGGTAACTGACGATGTTTGCTCCACATTGATATTTCACTGGTGTGGAATTTGTCTTCCAACCTTCAACCAGGTAGTTTGAAGTGCTGATAGAAATATAGATGCCAACACTTCGGATGGAGAAAGAAGGGAGGACTTTTGGAAGGAGGACTGTGACTAATGTTTGCCTTATTTGATGCATGACAGCATATTTGTATCAACAAGTTGTTTATGCAGACATCAGGAGTTCAGGAGTCTGAATTATGCGTGTTCATAGTGAGTCTTCACTTGTATGCCTAAAATGTCATCGATTGATGGCGTTACTGCCGCTGAGGAAGAGGACCATAGCACAACAGTTTATAGTCTAGTGAGGAGATGCTTGAGAGAACTACAGTGAACAGTTTTGAGCCAGTGACTCTGCTCGTATCATGTGGAACACCCATGCTTGCTTTAACTACAGACTCGTAAACTTGTCATTCTGACACTTGACACAAAACCTGTTCAAACGGATGAACCAGATGACTAGATGCCATATACCTCCCTGTCTGAGCGCCATTGTGGCTGAGGTATTGTAGAAACTCAGCCAGTGACCACACCCACAGCTGGTTGCCTGCTCCACATTTTTGTGAAAACTCCCCGATTCCAAACCCCAGACCGAGGGATTCTTCACGCGGCTCAGTTAACATGAACACAATCTAACGGGTTTTCTTCACAAATCACCCCCCCCATTCAGAGTAGCCAAATCCACCGTATGGTGTCGGTGCTCGTTTTTATGTGGCAATTCACTGTTAACACTGTTATCACAAGTCTTCCCCCTTCTATGCACGCTAACCAGATGACACTGATGACGGTGTTATGGAACCTGAGCCGTCGTCTACATTGTTCACAGAGAGTTGGACGTGGCACGTCCCGTTATGCTAGCTTATTAGGAGACTGCCAGTAGGACATCTGGGCTGTTCTGGTCTTGTGTTGCAGGAGCCCCATCCGGTGTCTATAAGACGCTGCTTGTTTCGGTGCATCATCCGAGGCCTTCAGTTTACTGATAGCTGGGGCTCCTTGCTGTACGCTTGAGCTAGGTATGACTCATTCGAGTTTCCAAGAGGAATGTCAAGAGCTTCATCCAGATGGCTGGTAATTAACTTTAGCTCAGACTTCACTTGCTTATGATATTGGGACGAATCGCAGGTGGCAAGTCGAACATGGCGATGGGCCCAGCGGCTCGGTACGTCTTTCTTCTGGAGAACCGGAACAAATCAGTGCTGCCTTTCATAGCCGCGTGTAATCAGAGCCAGAAACCAATGACCCAACGGTTTGAAATCCTGGGACAGCACTAAGTGAGTCAAAACGCGAACCTTCTTAATGTCTTGAATGCGGAACACACTTGGCATTTTGAATGTTAGCATTGGAAATCATGTGGAAGTCAACCGTTTGGCCTACATCGGTCCAAGATCCTAGATATTTGCAGCACAATTAGACTTGCTGTGGTCGTCGTGAAATCTATTGGTCACTTGTGGTCCAGCTTGTGTGTGTGGGAAGTGTGTGTGTCTGTGTGCGCGCACTGCAGTGGAAACATTAATGCATCGACTGTCCCCAGTTCCACAGAAGCCCAGGAATGTGCAGAGAAGCTGCCTTCCATAGGAGGCCGGCCTGACAGGAATGCAGGTGGCAGCCAGACACTGACAGACTCCAGGGGCTCAGCCCGGCCCTCTGGCTGTTCCCATCGGCCCGTCTGGCTGCATTCCCTCAGCCTTATTCAGATTGTGTTTACCAAACAAAACACCTGTTATTTCAAGTGAACATCTCTTCTCCTGTCTGTGTATTCCTCGCTATGGCGAGGACACCGTTGGCTGGTTGTACATCCACCACCACCACAACCTCGCCAAACCTCCCTACATGGGTCTACAAGGAACAAGCCACTGCGGTGTCCGTCGCTGGGTTCTGTAGCATAAACATATCCCCACACACACACACACACACACACACACACACACACACACACACACACACACACACACACACACACACACACACACACACCTGTGTTCTTCTTTTAGATGCACAGCCCAGTGGTGTGTCCCGCCAGCTAAGTTTAGACCCTGACTACCACCACTAGT
>OMKI01010826.1:37961-50186 GCA_900302315.1 Phycis blennoides | reverse complement strand
AATGAATTTTGATTTGGGTTCACTGCTCTTCACTTTCCTGGATGGGATCCTGGAAAACAGATTGATGATGTGAGTAAGTGAAGCAGCGAACCGCCCTTTCCTCTCTGAATCTCCATCTCTTTATTACACAAATCACAATATCAAACAATAAACATTTCCCTGTGTAGTTATGTTTCAGTTTTAACACATCAATGCCATTGTCTTTACATCTTTACCTATATGTAGGCAACATCTCACTCACACACACAATAAGTGCAATAACAGAAAGATAAATCATGTTTTAATCCATATGGATGTATATCTGCTTCCAACTCAAGAAATCCACCTTATTATTAACGTAATATTGTAAATCAAAACCCTCTTTGGCTTTAAATTAGTATTCAAATGACTTTAGAGTCAAAACATGAAACACACACACACACGCAAACAGGGAAAATCGTTCAACTTAGTGTGTCCTTAAACACAGACCGGACACCTATATAACTTAATAGAAACCTCCGTTCAAGTTATTAAGAGTAAACTTACTTTCATTTAACATTAACTGTACTTTTCTAACGTGTCAGTATGCTACAGAAACCAAAATAAAGCATGTCAGGGAATGAGAGCGCTTAGCACACAGAATCACACGTACACAATCACAGTACACACATGCTAAATGACCGTTAGCGCCGTGGTCTACAAAACTCGTACGCGATTATAAACGCGGTCCGTTAACTCGGATACACACGTCAAACCTCCACAACGGACTCATTACACCTACAATAAATCACGTGTTCATAGAGTTTTACTGTGTACCAACCTGGAAAACAGATTTATGATGTGAGTAAGTGAAGGGGCGAACCGCCATTTCCTCTCCGTCTGAGAGGGAGGGGTCCCCCACCTTTAGGCACCGCGGTGTGACGGTAACTGCACTTTGGTTCTGCTTTCCTTTTCCCCCTTTACATTGCATTACACTTTACAATAAAATACTCAAGTATTATTAAACGTCTGGCTGGCTGTTACCTTCATTAATAAAATGATATTACACTCATATCAATAATGGATTTACAAGTATCCTCTCATTTAGGTGTATCACATACAATAGCCTTCTTTCTCAAACTAAGAGATGTACTATAACCAACAGGAGACCATTGATGTGTGAAGTGATTTTGGTGACACTACACTGTATAAGAATAAAGTTATTGAATATTTCCCCCAAAATTATACAATAGCCTTCTTTCTCAAACTAAGAGATGTAGTATAACCAACAGGAGGCAATTGATGTGTGTAGTGAGGTTGGTGACACTACACTCAATAAGAGTGAAGTTATTGAGTATTTCTGTAGTATCACTTTTCGTGCGTTGCACTCCGTAGACGGTCCCTGCGCACTCGTCTCACAGCCGGCGGTACATAGAGACCAATGTTATTTGTCCAGCTCGGAGGACGGCTCGTTTAGATGAAAACACGGTTGTTGCTCGTTGTCTACCTTACTACGGTAGGAACGAGGCGTCGTTTGTGTTATAACAACGTTTCGCTTATGAGTTACTGATCCGAGAGGTTCGAAACTGTGAATAATTTACCGAACTAGTTTGCTTTCCCTTTCGCGAAATTTTGCGTGACCGTAGACTGGACACGCCTAGGTAAGGTTGAACTGAGCTCGTCTGACGCGTAGCAAAAGCAGACTTGCGTTGTGTTAATAAATATATTTTCTAGTCGTCGTATTTTGTATTCCTGCACACAATTGCATTGCAGTCCACCTACAAAGAAGGACCACAGCGACTAGGTCTAGTGATCTCTTCATCCTATTCCTGAATCGTTCTTTGTTGGCCAAAGACTCGACTGTAAGTAAGATAGAAAACCACATTCCCACTCTTAAATAATTCTTAATAATGTGGAATACCAAAAAGGAGAGAATTTTGATCAACTTACTCACAACTCACGAAAGCAACTGGAAACTTAGACAAGATATTTGTATTGATTTCAGGAAGTCAGTGGGCTACTTTATTCTACTGTTTTTAGAGCAATCTCTAATCTCTAACTGGATTGGAGCAAATGAGTGCTGTTCTCAAATCTCTCAATTGTAGCGTCAAACCTGGAATAATCAATTGTTTAGAAAGGTAATTTGTGTGCATAGTGTGGAGAGTAAAGAGTAGAGTAGGGTATATGATTCATATAGCCTACCGGGCCCATGAACACATGGGCCCGGTAAATGACACATGACATGACACACACAGTACATGGCATACACATGTGCTGACAGCATGCACAATCCGCGTGTGCCTGTTCGGCACAACCATGCAAAACGATATATAGCACTCCTAGTCGTTTTTTCTTTTATATTCTCCGACACATATTCTATTACATGCTCCTCTTGTTCGCGACGCGACGCTGCGACGCGACGCGTTCATCAGTGCGGATTTCTGGTTACAGCAACGCCAGGGCTGTACCGGTATCCAGAGTTATTCAACGTCCCGTCCCACTCACGGGATATTGATTTTTTTATTTTGATTGTTCTCAGTATCCGCTATAGTATAATGATATTGCCTGTGTTTGAAGTGATCCGTGTCGCCTAAAGCCTGTGTGCACGTTGACGTTTGTGCCACCCTTACGTTAAAGAGTTAGGTGTTAGACATGTCTTGCTTGCCTATAGGCCTATAACACCGAGAAGACGTCCCACTGCAGCGACGAGGACCACAGCGACTAGGCCTAGTGATCTCTTCATCCTACGCTTGAATCGTCCTTTCTTGGTCAAAGACTCGATTGTAAGTAAGATAGGAAACCACATTCCTATTCTTAAATAATTCGTAATAATGTCGAATACCAAAAAGGAGAGAATTTTTATCAACTTACTCACAACTCACGAAAGCAACTGGAATGTCAACTTAGACAAGATATTTGTATTGATTTCAGTAAGTCAGTGGGCTACTTTATTCTACTGTTCTTAGAGCAATCTCTAACTCACTGGATTTGGAGCAAAGGAGTGCTGTTCTCAAACCTCTCAATTGTAGCCTCAAACCTGGGATAATCAATTGTTTAGAAAGGTAATTTGTGTTCAATACATACCAGTTATGCATGCTTTTCTCTGAGTTCTCTGATTCAGGACCGTATGTGCAAGTAAAGCGAGCCCAGAATCAATGTGACACAAGGCCGTATTCACCCATAATTATTAAACGTTTACTCACATACATAAGGCATATATACTGTTTGTGCAAGAGAAGATCACGCCCCTGACATGAGAGGAGTCTAAACAGTTATCTTCCATGGGCACTGACAGGAAACCTTCAAGATATCTCAGGGCAGCATGTACCCAGCACCGATTAAAAGTACCAGCACACAAGGTTAAATGATAATAATGCATAGTGAATATGTGACATTTGACATGGAAACTGTCCCTGAAGCTAGAGCATGTGGAGCATGTAAAAAATATATCAACCATGACTATGAACAGAGAAATCAGGAAATGAAAGGGTTACACACCAATTGCTATTTTCATTTATTAAATTGACCAGTGATTTTACAGCAAAGATCGTAATCCCCTTATTCTTTGTTAATATTTTATCCTTTCACCAGGGCAATACAACGATGAAACACTGCAACAATATATGTATATATATATATATATATATATATATATATATATATATAATCTAACATAATGCGTGTAATCTCCCAGGACAAGATGAATTTGGAGGAGTACTTTAAAAGAATTGGATTCTGTGGCCCATTCCAGAAGCCAGACCTGGCCACACTCAGGGCAATCCACCACCACAGTGTGATGGCGATCCCATTCGAAAACCTGAGCATCCACTGTAGCGAGAAGATCACGTTAGACCTAGAGTGCATTTTCAACAAGGTTGTGAGATGCCAGCGTGGGGGCTGGTGCATGGAGAACAACTACCTGTTTTCCTGGGTGCTGAGCGAGTTGGGCTACAACCCTGTCATCCTGGCGGCAGGAGATATCTTCGGCCGCGGTACCGGTGTCCCGGCGTCTCACCTCATCAACATGGTGACCATAGACGGCAAGGCGTACATCGCTGACGTAAGCTTTGGAATGTCTTATCAGTTGAGGGAGCCCCTGGCGCTTGTCTCTGGGAGGGATCAGACCCAAGCTGCCGGGATCTTCCGCCTCATGGACGAGGGCGAGGTCTGGCTCTTTGAGAAGACCGTCCGAAAGCAAAAGATGCTGAATCCAGACGGGGCCAAATCGAGTATTGTGAACGACAGCCAAAACCAGCAGATCTACAGGTTCTCTTTGGCCCCCCGTGAAATTGATTATTTCACTTATGCTAACCACAACCTACAGACGAATCCGATGTCACTTTTCACCACCAAATCCATCACCTCTCTGCAAACACCCACAGGGTTTCGGGGCCTGGTTGGCTGGACTTACAGTGAGGTCACCTTTAGGCCAGATGAAGGTGTAGATCTCGTAGACATGAGAGACCTACCTGATGAGGAGGTGGAAAAAATTCTCTGGGAGAAGTTCCATTTAAAATTGATGAACAAGTTGTCCCCCAAAAACGGTAAAATATTTTACGTGCTGTAATTCTTGGTTTGCTGATTAACCATTTTGATATGTAATGACATATGGGCCGAATTGGAAGAAACTGGTCCATTGACCTGTCATGGCTCTTGATTGTCATGTTTATCTCCAAAAGTGGTTGAGTACTTTGTGTGAATACAAATAATGATAATAATAAAAGAATCAACATCATAAGCAACATTCAATAAAAACGTTGAGTACAAATTTTACATGTGGTTCTTTCAATGGCTCCTCAAAGGATAAACAGGGTCCTGGGGAAGCATACGAATGCAAATCACAACTATAGTAGTATTTGTAAGGAAGCCCATACACATGTGGCCCTCGGCATCAGGCTATCTTTTATGTCTTTTATTCCCCCATATGTTTTATTACATTGGGCTTTTATCTTTTATGGCGTATAGTTATTTTATACCTACTGCACTGTACATATATTTTGTGTTTTGCGTAGTTAGATTTGCATTTCCTGCTGTTACTTTGGCCAACTGAAGTTGAGAAATCCTTCAACCAACCACTGGTCTGTTGCGCATGCTCTGTTGTGGCCCTGGGGAAGCCTGCACCAGGACGAGACAGCGATGAACTCCTTGGAGCAGGCCGAAGGTAACAACCACGGCAAGCAAACTATTTACCTTACATACACGTTACACGAGGTAGTCCTAAAGGGCACCGCTGCTGGTTAAAAAAGTATACTGTAAATATATATGTCTAATGGTTAATTTAAATGGCTGTGAGTTCGCTAGCGCCAGTGTAGCTACCTCGCTAGCCGCTACATGGATAGCATCGCTGTTGACTTTGGTCGTAGGATCTATCTATATCTATCTATGTAAAGTCTTGGATGTCTGACACGTTGTCATTTACAGTTAACTAAGTCTACATCGAAACTGCGGGCAATAATGTCTTCATTCTAGTTCTTCACCTTGGTCAATGAATTGATGACTGATTTGAATTGAATTGAATGAGTATTTACATGGGCTCCATCCTTACACACATGGACCCGATTTGCGGTTGTCCTGGAGCTGGGGATTTTTAATATATGTTCCAACAAATCACATGAGTGGCACCTAAACAAATATAATTGAAATGTTTAATGTCCCTGTCTGTGTTCTGTGTCCAGACTTGAAGGCCTTTGAGAGAAGGCTGACAGAATACGTCTCATGTCTGCAGCCTGCAACAGGCCGGTGGCGAAGTAAGGTCCTTTACATTAAACAGTTTCAAATTAACATCAAAATGAGCGTTTCCTTTGACAGAATGTCATGTTTATGATGTTAATGCTATATTCAAACGTTACAACCCCGGTTTACCATTCCCACTCAAGCCTGTCAGATAGTTTTTCTCTGCAGGCCCAATAAGGAACCATGATTTGCCAGACTTTAGACTTTACATTATAGATGTATTATGATGCACATGGTTGTTTCTCGTTTCCAGTGATTTTGATTGTGGTCTCTGTTTGTACGGCTACGGGGGCTTGGAACTGGTTAATAGACCCCGACACGCAGAAGGTAAGTCCTTGTAATAATTATTTATACGCCAAAAATATGGGTGGGCAACATCATTTGCACTTGATATTTTGATTAGGCTTTTAATAAATTAATCAAAGCTACACATCTACATTTAGTAATATTGTTCTATTTTTGGTTTCCATACAGGTGTCCTTTTTTTCGTCACTTTGGAATCATCCTTTCTTCACAATCAGTTGTATCACACTAATAGCACTGTTCTTCGCGGGAATACACAAGCGAGTGGTTGCACCTTCAATGTATCCTTGAGTACCGTTAGCTTGCATCTCTGCAGTCTTTATTTTGCTCTGCTCTGGTGTGCATGTGTAGTTTATTCACATAGATTTTGTTGTGACAGTAACAAAAGGTCCAAAACGAGGCTAACATGGGTTTTTCATAATGCAGTCTTTAGTACATAGTCAAGAATACAGATAATGGACTCCAATACATAAATCAGATGATACTTGTGGCTTCTTTAACTTCCTATTTGCCAGTATTGCTGCTCGCTGTCGGACAGTTTTAGCTGAATACAACATGTCCTGCGATGATGTAAGTACTCTGAACATTAAGTAATTAATTATAATTATATAATCAAGTATTAAGTATTAAGTACATTAACATTAAGTATCCCCCAACTTTAGTCTGTTTTCACTTTGTTGTAACCATTTGGTTTTTGTTTTTGTTGCAGACAGGAAAACTTATTCTCAAACCGCGGCCGAACCCACACAGCAAGACATTTGCATGACTGTTGTAATGGCTTGTGGATGTGCTCCTCAAATGCTTTGAACTACCTATTACATAGGCGAACATGGGAAGGATATTGGCACTGAAGCACAGGTTTCTAACCCAACAGAAATGCCTTTAAAAGAACCTGCCTTCAGTGTGTAGCTATCACAAAGGTATCAAAAAGGCCATGCATCTGATGGTCCTTGACATGTCCTTTTGATGTATTTTATTATTTCAGTTAAAATGTATTGCTGATGATGATGCTCATGGTGTAATGTATTTTAGACATATGGTTATTTTAAAATGTATTTACAAATAAATACCTAAGCGTTGAAACAAAATGTATTTTTTCTTTTGGTCATTATTGATTTGCATGTGCCCTAGTGAATGGTATTCTATACCTATTCTATACCTAAGTCCATACCTATTATGGACATTGACATTGACCTAAACACACAATGAATTTTGATCCACAACCTTGCCAAATTAATTAATGGTTAATGGATGATTTCAACCAGACAGAGCCTCATATCCTCCAAAGTAGAGCCACACTCCCATTCTATGCATTAGTGTGCTGGGGCAGCAGCATATGAGCCAGAACACAAATAGGCCTGTAGTGGACAACCTGGACTTGGGTCAATGTGGAATCTGAGCGGAGGATGCTGACCCAACTGCTGCATTCCAGAGAGGACAACATCCCATCCTTCATGGCACTTGTCAGGAAGAGGAATATTTGGCAAGAGTTATTAAGTTCATATGTTCGATAAAGTTAGAAAGAGTGCCGACCTCATTTTGCTGTATGGCTTGCAGGTCGCAATGACGACCTCAATATTGGCACCACAGGAGCATTGGAATGTAAGTCATTGAGTTGATGGTGATGGTTTGTTGGTCATTGTTTTATACCTAATCGTGACACGAGTTGTCATTATGGGGGAGACGTTGTCTTTAAAAATGCTGCAGTGTTTCTCATGAGAGTCGAGGCAAAACAAAGTCAACAATAACCTAGGTTATGGTATATTTACGATGATTTAGGATTTTGCAAAAAATCCATAATCAGTCCTCTCAAAATGTCGGACAAATGATGTATGCTGATTCCCTGTATGCAAAGGTAACCACTCGAGATGATTATGGCAGGAACATACCATTAGATGACGCTGCGACGTCATAAACCCTAAACTGAGATTGGGCGTGGGCAACTTGAATGCACTTTTTAATATCCGAGTTGAACTGTATTAAAGGGTAAAGGGGGCATTTCTAACAATGTTATAAACGTGACGCGTGGCCATGTAATCGACAAAATATAACTAAATATCTCTCCCTATCATGACAACTGCAACTGACATGTTGCACACGTTGATTCGTTTCCTTAAAAATATAGATTGGACGACCGGCAACGAGTTCCCCATGTAAAGGGGACACATTCTACACACGTACGAGGACAAATCCACTGAGAGTCCATGATCAATTCGTTTGAACCATGATCTGAAAGAGTTTAGTTTTCCGATGATTTTACGACACATTGCCGTTGTGGAATCCGGCATCCCGTTTACGGCAAAAGCCTGAAGTCTTCCACATGGCCACGAAGCCTACTTGTAATGTTTTCACTCTGCATGCGCTATTGAGGAACCACATCGAATGAACTGTTGGCTATTCATAGTCGATCTAACATGGGTAAAAGTAAGAGTAACAAGTTTAAGCGTCCGCAGTTCAACTCTGTTGGATTGCCCGTCGGAGCTGTGAAAGATGTGGAGGAGGACCACGAAGAGGACAGCCATGCTGATGCCGAGTGTCCAGCTGTGGAGCTGCTGGAGAAAGTAGGAACATTATATAACCCTATGTTTTGCATTAGGCTCGTTTCTTTTAGGCTGCTGTGTTGTGTTCTGCTCTAGGAAAGTGGGCCACTATTTTTGTTGACGTGGATGATATGAGTTTTCATAAACGAACAGCCCATCTGTTGCCTCACCCTCTGCAAACTTGGGTCTTGTGTTTAACAGTCAAATTCACACATTTGTGAATACACACACACACACACACACACACACACAACTTGTTGTATACGTTTTCCCCAATACAATGCATGCTGACCGATGACACGTATTCACTTTCATATTTGTATTGGAATTCATTACATCATAAGTACATCATTTTATATTGCAGCTGCAGAGTCCTAGTGCCGATGTGCGAGAATTTGCCTGTGCCAGCATATCACGGGTGGTGCAACAGAGCCAGACCATCCCCAGCTTCCTCCAGAGAGATGTAGTGAAGCGCCTGGGGCCCATGTTGCTAGACCGCAGCCTGGCTGTCAGGGAGACTGCTGCCGGGGCACTCAGGTCAGCCACTGTATCATGTATCACACAGTATATGTACTCTCATTAAATAAGATAAACACAGTCGACAAATGCACTTATTGTAAGTCGCGTTGGACAAAAGCGTCTGCTAAATGCCCTAAATAACAAGGACCACACATACCTTTTGCTTGTAGAATCAGGGACAGGTGGACTAAAAAGTTTGAGTGATTGAGGTAAAGTTTAACGCCTGTGTCCCCATTTATCTCTAGTTATAATGGGGTTGGGCAGTATGGCTGAAAACTGTATCACGATATAAGTGTTTCATATCAGTCGATAACGATAATTATTGTTAATTTGTATGACCTATTTAAAATAAGGAGAAAAATATACTAAATTTAAACATTTTTATTTTAAACATAACCTTCCTCTGATTGTAGGCAGACAGGGAAAAGGAATGTCAACACAACCATGGAAAACACTCAACATAAGTCTGAATGTAAATTAAAATCACAATGAAAACTTAACACTTTTTTGTTAAGCACTTTATTATTGATAATTGTTAAGAAAACATGTGCAAAGTGTTAAATGTAAACAGAGATACCTGAGAAGAACTATCTTCATATATATTTTGTACTGCAAGTATAGTGCAAAAAAGTTCACCCTCTGGTGAATAACATTTTTTTTTTATATATGCGCAACCAAACGTGATACTGTTACATGATTGGCTATTAGCGTGTCACTCCATACATTGCTAGGTAGCAGAGGACGAGTGCCTTTGGTCACGTTCCGATTGCAAAGTTCCCTCCACTCTATGCCCTACTCCCTAGTTACTGTGCAGAGTACAGAAGTCAAGGGGCACTCAATATAGGGTACTCGTTCTTAACGGTTTAACTTGGAACACCCTGCATATGTTATCAACAGCAGACGGCGTTAACGTCGCACTTTGATTACATCTTTGTTCCTCAAGTCAAGAAATAGGATGCTTATGGCATGCTCACGCAACTAAGATTGCTCAAAACAATTTTTACTCTTCAAAATAAATATGTTCAAACTCCTGTTGCCTGTGGTAAATGTATTTTAATTTTTAAAAGTATATTTTGATGACTTTGGGTCACTTTGACAGTTGCCTCTCTTCATCGGCGAAGTGATGCAGCTATGTTCCCTAGCCCCCTACCTACTGTGTAGTTCTCTTTGCAGTGGGCACTGTTAAGACCAACGGAATGGAATCTCACTTAATATGTCACTTCGCAGTCCACTATAATGCGATCGGAACGCACCCTGTACTCCGGTTTCTTCCAAAGAGGAAAAGAAAATATCGAAATGTTCTATCGAACGCATTTTCTCTTTATTGATTTCGTGTCTATCGCGATACATATCATTATCGTTTTATCGCCCAGCCCTAACTTATAATATATAACATGATTATATAATATAACATGAACATGTCATGATAATAATGATTTATTTACTTTTTAAACCCAGGGATTTACAAATATTTGTGAGGTCAGATGATGTTGTGTCGAGGATATGACTCCCAATCAAAATGTTCTGGGTTCGAACTCCATTGTTGGCAGTCTACCTGTAGACGCCCGCCCTTGAGCAAGGTGCCTAATGGCGGCCTGCCCATGATAGAAATGTTTCTAGAAAACAACCTTTAGCTACTTAAAATAATAAGTGTGCTGAATGACTGATTTTTGCAACTTCATGGATCCCAAATGACAGTCTAGATAGTTGTGACACTGCTCATCTGTATGCCTATTTGTTTGTTAAACATACTGAGTCAACTTTTTACTCATTCACAGTCCGCATAATATACAAATTCATACGTTTGTTAACGTACCTTTCTTATGTAAAATATCAAAGAAATATCATGCAACCTGAGCAATTATTGACACGCTTTTTCAGATAGCCTTATATTGGATTTTGTCTTGTCAAATCATTGACCAGACTGCAGTTAACAATTAAATGCTAACAATGGAAAAATTGCTCTTTCATTCATATTTCAACTGGTCTATGATAATGATAAAAGCATTATGAAAAAAAAGTGTTTCATATATTATAATATTGTATAATTAGTCCAACCGCTGTTGCAACAGTAAATAAAAAAAGATAATGTTGAATGAAATGGCAGCAGCCAGAGTCCTCTGTCTCATGCTGTAGTTACACACACACACACACACACACACACACACACACACACACACACACACACACACACACACACACCCTTTTGTTTACTCAGTTAAGTAATGTGTGATTGTGTGTGCCTCTTCTCTGGACACTGGACAGGAATCTCAGTGCATGTGGAGGTCATGAGGTTTGTGAGGACATGGTTAAGCAGGACATTTTGACTCCTCTGACATCACTCCTGAGAGAGGTGAGGCTTTACCTACACTGTAAACCAATCAGTAATACTCTAATTAATTTCACAGTTTGAAGATGTGCCTCCTTGATTGTAGTCTCTCATTTGATCGCCAGGAAGATACAATCAGTACCTTACATATTACTGTCACTTTACAGGTAAACACATGTATTTGTTCTATGATCACTTCCACTGGTTTCTATGTTGCTGTTTGTAGTGTTGTGCTGGTTTCGAGGCCAGCACTCTGTCAATGACTGATCAGAAAAACACAGTCCAAGATGTTGCCAACGAGTCTGTGAATTTGCTGTGGAATCTGTGGTAAGACCAAAGTTTGCATGGGCAATAACCCCAGTTGTATCTGCATGAATTGCTGTCATAATACTGGTAGCTGTTGGCTTTGGCTCGTTTTGGCCCATTGAACTGTGTTAATTGATATATTGTGTAACCCTGATCCTCACTCATGATGGACTAAGAAATAACAGCAGTCTTACCGTGTGTTCATCACCCTATGTAACACATGCAACCTGTGTTCATTGTGTTGTCAGTGAGAGCAGCAGCCAGGCGCTATCTGTGTTCAACAAAGCTGGCCTTCTGGATGTCGTTGTCCAGTGTCTGGAGACACATCCACACAACGTGGAGTTGGCCATATCTGCCGGTAGGACTCACTGACTGTGTGTGTGTGCGTGTGCGTGTGCGTGTGTGTGTGTGTGTGTGTGTGTGTAGCTGTTCCTTCCATGGGTCATCAACTGCAAACAGGGTCCATGTGTCAGGTGCCGTGGTTGAGGCCCTTGTGGAGCCAGCGTGCTGTAGCACCCACTGAACTTACAACCACCT
>OMKI01010822.1:0-11221 GCA_900302315.1 Phycis blennoides | reverse complement strand
GAAAGGTTTTCCCCCCCCCCCCCCCCCCCCCCCCCGCCGCGCCGCCCGCCCTAGACGACATTATTAGCCCGCTTTTGACCCGAGCCGACAGATGTGTGTTGGGGAACGAGCTCTGCGACTGTTTTATTGGCCAGTTGGGGCGGCGCGCTGTGTGACACGGACCAGGGGAGCGCGCCAATTCCACCATTTGCAACATATTTTCACTCTGCGTTTCGCCGTCCCGAAACTGAGCGGAGCCGTTTCTGCTTGTTTGTGAAGTGTTCTTTGCCGTCTGCCTTTTGGAACCCACCAAAGGTTTTTACGGTCGGAATCGTCGGGTCATTTGGTGTTATCAACTTGAAATGACCCGGCCTGATGTGAAATGAGTCATTCGGCACAACAAGCATTACATATACATAATATATACATACTGTAGCGTGTGTGTGTGTGTGTGTGTGTGTGTGTGTGTGTACCCTGTCTGTGTGGGTGAATGTGTCCTTGTCTGTATTTCTGTGTGTGTGTGTGTGTGTGTGTGTGCATGGATGTGTGTGTGTCTCTGAATTTCTGTGTGTGTGTTCTTGTATCTCTGTGTGTGAGTGTGTCTGTGGTTGTGTATTTGTTTGAGTGTGTGTGTGGTTCTGTGTGTGTGTCTCGGTATTTCTGTGTGTGTGTGTTCGTTTGTGTGTATGTGTGTGCGTGTGTGTTTATTTGTCTGCATTGATGTGTATGTGTGTGTGTGTGTGTGTGTGTGTGTGTGTGTGTGTGTGTGTGTGTGTGTGTGTGTGTGTGTGTGTGTGTGTGTGTGTGTGTGTGTGTGTGTGTGTGTGTGTGTGTGTGTGTGTGGTGTGTGTGTGTGTGTGTGTGTGTGTGTCTGTCTGTCGTGTGTGTGTGTGTCTCTGTATTTATGAGTGTGTGTGTGGCTGTGTCTTTGTCTGTGCATGGAAATGTGTGTGTGTCTATGAGTGTGTGTCTCTGTATTTATGTGTGTGTGCGTTTGTGCATGTGTATGGTTGTGTGGTTGAAACTTGCCATGCACATACAGGGCAAGACGTGTGATGTCACAGTGTAAATTATAGTATTTTGGCTATGTGTTGTGCACCACTTTGCCTATAGAGAGCGCAAAATTACAAATAAACGGCAGCAGCTATTGAACCCTGTCTGTGTGGGTGAATGTGTCCCTGTCTGTATTTCTGTGTGTGTGTGTGTGTGTGTGTGTGCGTGTGTGTTTATTTGTCTGCATTGATGTGTATGTGTGTGTGTTTCTGTGTTTGAGTATGTTTCTCTTTGTGTGAGTGTCTGTGGTTGTGTGTATGTGTGTGTAACCCAAATATTATACATTGAAAACAAAGTAATCTGAATGTATATGTTTTGAATCACCTCTTCGAAATTCAAATATGCCATGCCAAGTTGAACCATTGAAAAAAAAAATTCTAATTGAAGTAGGAGGGCATTCCAATGACAGTCCCAAGCAATTGAGATTGAATGTAATCAAAACGATCGTTGTCTGTATAAGTCTCTTAGACCCAATATATCATGATTTTTACAAAGCACGGGTAAAAAATATTTGTGGATCGTGGTACACACAATGTGAATGTGAATTAATATCTGTTTGTTTTATGGCTCAGCAGTGAGGCATATTGGCCAAAAGATATAATTTTACAAGACACAAGTAAAACAATCTGTATTTGTGGATCTTGAAATATCTGTGTGGTTATAATTTTACAAAGAACACAAAGTCCTAAATATTTGGGGAGTCAAAGTACTTCTGTGGGTTACAAAAATGAAGTCCAATAAAATCAGTGTCACTCAAAGAGAAGTCTTGAGAGTTGAGTTGATGCAGAAAGAGAATGGTAAACGTAAGTGAGAGCTGGAGAAAGGAGGGTTGTAGTGTTGGATAACAGAATGTGCCTCCAACCCCAGAAAAAAGTTTTCCATGTTCTCCTCTCTCCTCAACCCTCCCTCCCCTTCCTCACTCACTGCTGATGATTTTTCCGACTACTTTACCAAGAAGGGGACGGACATCAGCATCTCCCTTACCGCTGCTGCTACCCTCCCTAGCCCCACCCCCACAGCTATCCTCCCTCCCCCCACTTCCACCTCTGCTAGACTTAACCGCTTTACCTCTCTCTCCTCAGAAGAGGTCCACAGACTGGTCACATCCAACCATGTGACCACCTGTCCTCTTGACCCTATCCCATCCTCTCTTCTCCAGGCCATCTCGACCGACATCCTACCGTTCATCACCACCCTCAGCAAATCCTCCCTCACCTCAGGTCTCGTCCCTGCACCCTTCAAAACTGCCAGAGTCAAACCACTCCTCAAGAAGCCTACACTCGACACTGCTGACATCCAGAATTACAGACCGTTATCTCTGCTATCATTCCTTTCTAAAACCCTGGAACGTGCAGTCTATAACCACATGTCCTCCTAACTCTCTGAAAACGACTTGCTTGATTCCCATCAGTCAGGCTTAAACAAAAAAAAAAAACAATTGCTTGAAACTTGTTCTGGTTACTGCTTACTGCATTAACAGCAATGAAGTGTTTCACTTTCTTCTGAAAAATGTACTTATTGTAAGTCGCTTTGGATAAAAGCGTCTGCTGAATGCCCTAAATGTAAAATGTAAATGTAAATGTGTAGCTTTTTAGTATTATTTCAAAGATTTCAGTGAAGGAGAGTTGAGATTCTAATGACAAATTAGAAATTTCCAGCAACAATGACATTTCAGAGCGAGGCTTCGCCTTGAGTGAGACTTGGACACAAGACCAAACAGACCAGATCAAGCGCAAGGCAAACAAAAATTAAAACAATTTCTCTGTAGGGATCCTTCCCATAATGTCAGGGTATTATCTCTGCCTATCAGTGGCAAAAGGACGTAGAATAGAGCATTAGAGGACCTATACCAGCGTATAGGTCCGAGTACGAGCGTTATTGCCCCAAAGGATGACATTGTAGTCCTTTTTTTTACAGATTATGGCTGCATAGTTCTCGCTCACTACTGGACCAATTAAAAAAATGTACTATTGTTGCTATTGTTGCCTGTCAATGGCAACATACTACTTTTACCCCCAAACTTCGGAGAAACACATTAAACAGAAATATGGAGATCATTAGATCATTCATTTATTGATATGATATTTCAATCTATATTCTACTTTGACAAGTGGCTTATGCCAGCCACCAAAGAAATGCGTATGGTAACAAAACGCTATAACAAAGTTCGACATGGTCATCATTTTTAGTATGATTGCTTTGACCAGGGATAACAAAAATGTCATATTAAATGTTTTCAGTGCCAGGATGGTATTCATCAGCTCCAGTTGCAATACTACAGGATTCATTTAAAATGTAGCTTCTGCAAAAACAAATGGCACACTATCGAACCAAGCTACAGTACAGCTAGAGTAATTACTAATAAAATATCTGCTCAACTCTCAACATGCATCTCCACCAAATCCTCTTTGTCACACTCTCACACGCATGCATGCACACAAGTTGCAATGAAATCAGTTGCTGCAATAGGCATAGGCGTATGAGAGCAGCAGTTTGGCGAGAGCAGCAGTTTGGGTCATCCAACTATATAGCTCTCATCAATCTCCAAATACCCACCAGAGAGCTTGAGATACAAACCATGGTAAGCATGAAAACTATGTGATCTCCCACGTTAGGCTATTGGCACAGTAACAACAGGCTGTGTGTTTCAGTCGCAGATCGATAGCAAGATTGTAGGGTTGTGTGATTAGCTTGGACTTGGTATTTTATCAGTCAGTCATTTGTTCATGATCTATGTAATTGCCTATCAAATTGACGGCAAAGTAAAACCAGACCTGTCGCTATGAGGGCACAATAATTAACGATGAATTAACATTAGTTAATGCAGCAATAAGCATTAACAAATGTTAATTCATGGTTAATCATTGTGGCTTTACTTTGTAAAGCGTTACCAAATTATTTTGAAAAAATGTGCCACTTAGAGCAAAGAACAAAAAAAAAAATTGCCACTGAGCACAAAGATGAGCACCAAAGAGAACCCAGAGAGAAAACATAGAGATAGGACAGATAGGAAGGATCTGCCATCTTGGATGGTTAGGGGTGCAATAGCATGGGGAAATATAAACTGATAAGAACATAGTAAAGGTATACTAATGCTGAAAATACATTCAAAGCATTTCAATTTCAATGAGGCCAGACAGTAATAGATAGTCATCGTCTTGTTTGTGGAACACATATTTTAGCCTTGGCTTTTTAATCAAATGATTGAGTTATTGCTAGACTTAGTTACTACTGGCGTGATTCTCTGGTATCACCTGTCGCCAGGATGAGCCCTGGTGCTGACTCTTTAGACAGGATGGGCATCCGCCTGAGCTGGATATTCAACAGCTGGCTCCAGCGCTGGGCCAGGTGGAGGGAGCAGCCCTTTGATAGCTGGAGATGAAGAGAAGAGACCATGTGTGAAACGATGAAACTAGGTCACACCTTTAATGGCTCACCACTATGCATGTGTGCGGTGCAGAAAATAACCTCTGTGATGAATTCATAACTATGTTATGAAAACATTTACAGAACAGTTCTAACACAAATTCTCCCCCACAATCAATACATTTTTCATGAATGTAAAACATAACTTATGGAACCGCTTTAAAAGAACATACTAGGGACTATCGGAGATTGAGGGCCTTGTATTATTGGAATACAAATGTAATGTATGGTATGTGATATGGGGCTGTGATGGCAATTGTTTGTTTTTCCTGCACTTAATATTCTGTCAACCCTCTGAATGTGTGGGACAAATTCCCCCTTGCAGATAATAATAATAAAAATAATAATAATAATGTAGTTGCAAGCAACAATAACTGGGTCCAACATGGTATGGCGAGTATTGTGAGCATGGCCTAGTGCATATATCATAGTAAACAGCATTTGATTTCATGCCGTGTCTCGCAATGTTTGGTCGTGGTTGGATTCAAACAGTAGACCACATGCCCTACCCCAGAGCCACATGCCGGTATCACCCAGCAGGGGGAGAACAGGCGATATTTTGGAACGAGGAGTCTTTCATATTTGCACAAATGGTGAGCTTGGCAATGTTAAAATGGCATAGCTATGTCATTGGAGCAGAATCGGCAGTAAACTGAAGTGTGTGGTTGATGGCTGGTTTAAGCAGCCTCACCTGGCCTGGGCCAGACTGATTAGTCTCTGGGGCTGGGTGAGGCTGCACACCTATTGTACATTGAACAATCAATGTGCACATATTAGACCAGCCATCACCACACACATTCAGGAAATATCCAACATGGCAGCATGTAACACCTGCTCTGTGAGTCATTTATTACATTTACATTTAGCAGACGCTTTTATCCAAAGTGACTTACAAAGAGTACATTTGTCATAAGGTGAAACATTTCATTGCTGCTAATACAGTAAGAAAGTCACCAGAACAAGTTTCAAGCATTTCAATTGCTAGGTTAACCATTGCTAGTATACAACATTTCTGGCTAAGTGCCAAGTTACAAAGAGCGATTAAAGTGCCAAGACGTACAACATACAAGAGCATGATGGTAGGGTTTTTTGTTTTTTTTAAGAGGATGGATGTTATGCAATTTATCTTTCAAACTCTGCAAATAAACCAGTTTTCACCATCTTCAAACTGTGTTCTGTAATTCATGACATTTCTGACTAAATGTTTGGTTGCAATCAGATTTGAAACAGGGACCTGCAGCACATCAGCATTGTGCTCTACCACTTGACTACAGGTAAATGAGAAGTCTTCCATGTTTGGAAGAAAATAGTGAGCTTTGTAAATATTGTACAATGACTTGACTTGAACCAACAACCTCATGGTCATCTTACCCATGCTCTACAATTGCAGCACATGACAAGTCAAGGGCAGAAGAGACCATATTTTGAGAAGGAGCAGTGTTCCCGATGTGCACTGTAATGACAGCAAGGTAGTGCATGTTGACCCAATACAGTCTGCCATCTGTTGATAAAATGACAAGCGTTTAAAGTCTTCAAGAATTTTGTCTTTTGTCTGTATTCCTGATGCAATCTGCTACATGCCATACGTGTCTGCCATACGTCAAGCTGGCTTTTACTGGGCTCCATGACCAGGTCACATGGTGATGATGTTGGAAACTGGTTTATTGTAGAGTTTGAAGACAATGACACATGAAGATGGTGATCCATGCTGCCATGTAGGAGAACTCCCTGAGTGTGTGTGGTTTCACCTGAGCACACTGATTGCTCAATGCACAACAGGTGTGCAGCCCTACCCAAACCCAGTGTCTCATCAGTCGGATGGAAGAGGTGAGCATGGTAAAATGGCATTAGTATGCCATAAAAACTAGGTTCACCAGATGTAAAATTTAAATAATCACCAATCATGTTTCTAAAGTAAATGGTGGCAAAATCAACCGTTAAAAAGGACTTTAGAGAAATTATGTATGTATTGCTTTGAGAGGCTGCGGTTTAGATGGGCAAAAAAAGGATGATGAAATTTGGCATGGCTATATAATGGAATCTCCTCTTTTTAGCCATCTTCGACAGCCAAGCCTATATTCACCATAGTTCCACAGTCACCAGGTACAAGTTTGCAGCTTTTACAACATCAGCCACGTGTGGGCATTTGGTCAAGTTGTGGCAATTGCATTAAATCCAAATGAACAGAAAGACACATGAAAGATGTTCATCATGACAAATAGTGTATATAAACTTTAATGCATATTGCACTTTCCTAGTGGAAATGGCAGCCTGTTGAAGTTTTGAAATGAAACCGCAATACAATAGGGTAGCACTGTTCATTTTTACTGCACTCTACATAGTGAGTGTCTATATGTGCGTGTGCATGTAGGGGGTATGACACCACATCCTTTACCAGTGTATAGCACCAGAACACACTTGCCATGACGATACAATGCAATTAGAGACCAGGGAGTTATAACCATGTTGGTACAAGAGCAAGATCTAGTCTTTTGGATCAACTATATTTGATGTCTGTTGAAGGTCTGTTGAAGGTGAATATGGCTTTTATGTTAATGCTTCAATTTTAAACAACCACAAAAGAAGTGAAAACTCATTGTTGCATTTATCAAGGATGGGTTGGTCTACCTGGCAGTCGATGGTTCCACCAAGGCTGTCGGCAGCTGGGGGCTGCAGGAGCTCCCAAGTACCTCCCTTGTCGAAGGTGATGACAGAGCGCATGTTGTCCTCGCTGGCCGAGCCGTTGATGAGCGTGGCAACATAGACACCCCGCAGGCCCTCCACGCGGTGCAGGTCAGCGAAAGGCTCATCGGCAAAATACCTGAAGTATGCACATCACAGAGACGGGCACATGTGCTCACCTATAGATTCCTTTTTATGTTACTATACAAATGTTATAAATAATTATGCATAAAGTAGTACATTTTCTTGCTAGCCAATCTTCCCTGTGGGGAAAGTACCTGGTGTGTAATGGAAATGACCATGCCTTACTAGAATGTTAAATCTCTGCTAAATCCAGTAGTGGTATATAAATATCCTTCTCTTGATTGGGAACTTTGTAAAACGAAGTCTACCAATGACGTCACCACATCCAAAAAGATGTAAAAGGGAGGGACAATATCTGTTGGAACCAATGATGATGGTTTGGCCCCTGCATGTAGGTAGAGCTTTTCAGCTTTTCCATACAGAATGTTAAGACACAGTGTTGATTAAGAACTGCCTACTTGTCTAGAAGAAGTCTTAATTGACATGCATACACAGCCAATCAAGCTATGGCTACATTTCTGTGAGTGACAATGTTGATAGCCAGCTTAAATTGCTCTCTAGAACAGATGTGCAGGATGAGCCACATGGTGACGTAGTGCAAATTAACAGAGGTGGCATCTGGGCTGGGTTGCCTTAATAATACTGTATTGGTAATTACCGCAAATAAATTTTTGCAGTCACTGTAATCACCATTAGGCCTTATATAATAATTATTCCACAATTTATTGGATTCATTATTTGAGTCAGCAAACGTTATTTACCACCTCAAGTGCCAAGAGTGAGGAAGACATTACAAACGTTCACGAAGCCAAGAAAGACAATGTAGTTAAGAGATAAATTGTAGGGGAGACATATTGTCTCTAGTGGCCATAATAAAATGCTTGTGTCGTGCACATTTTGCAATCCTCCCTTGTCAGCTGTGTTATCATGGCTTGGCCCCGAGTAATACAGGTTTCCGTGACATTTCCATGACAACTTCCCCAGTTAAAAATCACTGGGTCAGAAGTATACTGATAAAAGAGTGTTATGATTTATGTGTTTCATTTCAGGTACAATTTGCACAATGCTTCCTGATTCTGTAATTGTATATGTGCTTGAAGTAATGCTATACAGAGGAAAAAGGTAATGTATCCAGAGTCACACACTAGCATTGAAATCCTAAAATGTTTGTTTACATAAATCAAACACAGTGCAGCTGCATTAGATCTTTTGTGAAAACTTCACCAACAGAAAATATTTCAGGAATGTGTGTATAAGTGAATGGTTTTATTTTTTGCTTGTGATAAAGAAACGTGGCTTAAGACTTCACAGTGAGGCATGAGAAAAGAACCAGAACTGTTTGTCAGTTTGGTCTGAATTCTTTGGTTCTGAACCAAGATCTTCTGTTTTTCATTCAACAATGTTCAACAATGGCTCAAACAAACATTTACATTTGCTTTTTTTTAGAACTACACTGCTTATTCTTTCTAGTTTTATTTTTACTATAGTTCACCCGAGCTACAAGAATTTCACTGCTGGTTTTGATGTACGCTGTTTATCTAGCATGTGACTTGAAGTTACTAGAACATTGGCATTGTCTTGAATCTTAAGCATCTGGCACACGCATGTTTGCACAAGTCTGTTCCTTGATCTATTATTGCAACAAATAATTTTTTCTTTTGCCACGACAAGTTGAGTCTAATTAGTATCAATACCAATGCCAGCTTATAGCAAAAGTATTGATTTACAATGATGACACAAGCTATCAAGCACTGGGATAAAAAAACTCTCTAACTATTTCCTCAAAAAACAAACAAATCCTCCTTAAAGAGCAAGTGAACCCAAATTTTTTTTTGTTAGGCTTCTCACTTATAGTATCATGCTGCTGTGTGGGTGGACGTGTGAATCTCCGTCTGAGCATTGTATATTTTGATCTTCCCATACGAGTGATGGCTAAGCTTCTTAGACTTACGTATTCCGCCACAGCGTGTGGTGCATTTTATATACAACATTGTTCATTATAACGCTCATACACATACACAACTCATACACAACAACGGCACTAAAAAGTATCACAAAGTTCCCGTGGGCCATAAGCATGGCATTAACATGCCCACACCTCCTTCCTAGAACTCTCAGCCCAAAACACATTTTGTAAATCTCATAGTGTTTGATTTCCAGCTGAAACAGTTGGTTAACTGACACTTTAACGAACTTGCTTTAGTGATGAATATTACAATGTAAAAAAAAAATCACTTAATTGCTTTTCGATTAGATGATTAGATGTGCTATTCCATTCCCAGCTAACAGTAGTAGAAGTAGCTGCTTATCCAGACTAACTTTGTGCTTTGTGCAGACTAACTTTTGTACAATAGTGCATAGAATCGACTTACATACGGTATATTGAATTACAAATAATTGTAATTATGTTTCATATTATTGTTATTGTTGTTATTGTAAACTAGGACAATAAAAATGTGCGCAGTAGAAACAATGTGAAGCCTCTAGCCTATAGTTGTGTACTTAAAAGACAATAATTTTCTGTTAGATTTTGATTGACGAATTAGTTGGGGCGGCACAGTTTTGGGCATGCCTGAGTTACCTGATAAGTGTGTTGCTGCCCGAGCCCTCTGGGCTGTAATATAACACATTCTCCAGGGACAGTGAGAAGGAGAGTCCCTGTGTGTCCGAGATGTAGAGGTGGGTGACGTTGTTCACGTGGTTGACGCACACAAACACCTGATCCTCCGAGGCATCTGCTATGTAATATTCCTAGCCGGGATGATATACGCATCCAGTTAGCACCAATTAGCATTGTTGCCAATGTTGGCAATTAAGATTTTACAGAAAATACCACACTGAACATAATAAAAAAAAAAAAAAGACAAAATATTATTAATAAATATATAACTTTTACATAAACACACAGTAAGGAAAACATTACAAATCATATATGTTTATCTATAAATCAAAAAAAGTAAATTATTATTTACTATTATTTATTCTCTGCCTTCAATATTGCACAAAATACAAATGGATGGCACCAAGCTATTCATTTAGATAGCAAGCCGAAGTCACGTTAGAATCTTTAGACCCGGTGCAATGGGACACTCACCGTAATTGGGTGGCGTGTCATGAACTGGGCTGCTTTCATAGGCTGCCGGTTGTAAGACACCCACAGCTGAACAGATAATGTCTCCTGTCTGCCAAGCAATTTCTGCAAAGTGAAAAAAGGGGACAACAAATTAACAAACAAATTCAACTAAATTGAACACAAGACACAGATATGGAACAGTTGAAAAATGGCTGACCATGCTTTAAAGTCTCACTGTATTTACATTTACATTTAGGGTATTTAGCAGACGCTTTTATCCAAAGCGACTTACAAAGAGTACATTTATCATAAGAAGGTGAAACATTTCATTGCTGCTAATACAGTAAGAAAATCACCAGAACAAGTTTCAAGCATTTCAATTGCTAGGATAACCATTGCTAGTATACAACATCTCTGACTAAGTGCCAAGTTACAAAGAGCGATTAAAGTGCCAAGACGTACAACAAATAAGAGCATGAGGGTAGGGTTTGTTTTTTGTTGTTGTTTTTTTCTCAAGAATGTATGTATTAACTGATATTGTGATCTCAGTGTTTCATGATATATATTCTACTACCCCTACATAGCTACACAGACAGATGCTAGCCTTGTTTCTGTATTATACATTTATTAATTTCACTAGCTACTGGTAAATCATGTAAGAAAAAGGGACATTTATAAAAATGTGTTGCCATAAATAATATCTCCCCAGCTTCCATTCCAACACCTCAATCAGAATATACAGTATTAGACCAATAGCCCTGTAGGGTATTCCAGTATTTAATGCTGGAGAAACATGCAACTAATCATACATTAACCCTCTTAAAATAAACATTGCTTTTTGTACTGACAGTGATCTCACAGACACACACACACACACACACACACACACACACACACTGGGCAATAATCTCATTAAGCATCGCA
>OMKI01010821.1:27395-40851 GCA_900302315.1 Phycis blennoides | reverse complement strand
ATAAAAAAAAAGGAAAATCAGTTCTATTCAAGATATGAGTGGAAAAAATTCAACACATTTACAAATGAAGCAAGGTTTTTCATAACTATTGATTTTTATTAATTTGAACTTCATTAGAAATGTAACCCATTCAGGTCAGTTTACACACAACACAAGCTGAACACATACAGTCACCATGTCAGTCTCAACACATCACTCATCACATCTGTCAGGATGGGGCACCAGCATTCTCCTCCTGAATCCTCCTCATGATAACTGTAGATGCTGGGGTTCTTGGAGCGTGACGTCTTCTCTGGATTTCAGGTCTCACCGGTGCCTTTCCCAGTTCCTCGAGAAAGAGGCGTCTCCTCCGGAGCTTCCCTCCGTTCCACTCTGGGTTCAGTGCCATCCAGATGACAAAGGCATTGTACATTTCACATTTACATTTAGGGTATTTAGCAGACGCTTCTGTCCACAGCGACTTACAAAAGTACATTTGTAGCCACTGTAGCAGGACACCACCTTTTCCCTGTATTGTCCCTTGGCTGTGGAAGGCTGCTGTCCGCGCTTTAAGCGCCGTGCAGACCGCTCCGTTGACCCACGGCTTCTGGTTGGGGAAAGTCCGCGGTACAAGACCCGCGGTACAACGTCGTCGATACATTTGCTTATGTATCCCGTTACGTACTCGGTGTAATCGTTGATGTTGTTGTCTGCAGCTGTCCGGAAAACGTCCCTGTCTGTAGTGCGGAAGCAGTCGCGTAGGGCAGCGTGCGATTGGTCCGTCCAACGTTGTAGAGAACGCGTCACGGGCTGCTCGCTCTTCAGTCTCTGCCTATAGGCTGGCAGCAGCAGGACCGAGGAGTCATCTGATTTGCCGAAGGCTGGGCGGGGGCGGGCTTTGTAGGCATGTGCGAACGGAGTGTAAACATGGTCCAGCATGTTTCACCACGCGTTGGGAACTTTACATGTTGATGGAATTTTGGCAGAACTTTCTTCAGGTTGGCTTTGTTAAAGTCGCCAGCCACGATGAAAGCAGCCTCCGGGTGTAGTTTCCTGCTGGTCGATCACTCCGTATAACTCGTCCAGCGTCCGTGTGCTTCCAGGTTGCGAATTGAAAACAAAGTTGAAAGAGTTTGCCCGTATTGTTAGTGAACAAGTGAGTCTTGACTCCGCAGTCCTGACATTGGCAGGGAGCTCGTTCCACCACTGCGGTACCAAAACGGAGAAGAGTTGTGATTTAGCCGTCCAACATTTTCCTCCTTTTACCAGTCGACCAGCTGAGCTAGTTGAGGCCGAGCAGGGGCGTGGTGTTTAACTAATGCTTGTACGCTGAGATGTCCAATATATCCCCAGTTGTGGCCAGCGTAGGGTCCTCCTTTTGCAGCTGTAGGCAGTCACCAGCTTGTCCATGTCGTTCATCCCCTCTTCTGTGGCATTATGATTAATGAATTAAAAATAAACCCTACCCTCAGTATGTTGTACGTCTTGGCACTTTATAATCGCTCTTTGTAACTTGGCACTTAGCCAGAGATGTTGTATACTAGCAATGGTTAACCTAGCAATTGAAATGCTTGAAACGTGTTCTGGTGACTTTCTTACTGTATTAGCAGCAATGAAATGTTTCACCTTCTTATGACAAATGTACTCTTTGTAAGTCACTTTGGATAAAAGCGTCTGCTAAATGTAAATGTAAAATATACTGCCTAAAGGGGCAGTGGCCTCTAAATGGCACCAGCAGCTCATCAATGGTGACATTAGGCCCAGGGTTGTAAAGCAGGGGGAGGCAGTGCACCCAATTTGCATGGCAGCTAGCTTGTCTCTCTGCCTTCGAACTGGTCTGTCGTCTCGGTTATCAAAGCGGATAATCCTGAAAATTATGTGGACGTTTTCCAGAGACATTGTTGCACAGAAAAGTTATCTCCCAATTTCTGCATCCCACAGAGATTCTGGGGATTCCCCTTGGCCCTCAAAACTCACAAGGATAAGAGCCCCAAAGTAGGTATGTAAATGGCTTTGGTCCATCTCCTTCCATCTCTCTCCAAAAAAATGCCTTCCCTCTAAATTAGTGCAATCCAGAATAATTGAATGAAATCTGGAATGAAAAGATCAAAAGAAGACTTGATGTCCTGCACATGAGTAACTGCCATCTGTGTTGGCCCTGTTGGATAAGCTTGCATCCTTATCACATTGGCGTGGGTGGCTCATTTCTTGGGCAAGATTTCAAATAGTTTTGACTTCCATATTTCTTTACCTGCTAGTTGTGCTAGTTGCTGACAGGCTTGTTCTGTTCCTGGAGCTGGCTGCTGATGTGCTGGTCCTGCAGTAATTACAGTATATCAATTAAATAATTGATGTTTATGAAACCCTTAAATACATTGATGATGTGGTAATTATTACACATAGATGTTAGATCTATCTAACCATATTAGTTAAAATCTCCACATATTAAAGTCCACTATATAGTATAACTATACCATACGTGTGCTATACATGTACATCTATCAATACCTTGTTAGTTCATCTAATATTGTTTGGGTTTGCTTGAAACAACTGGTTACGTGGGAATTGAAAACATTTTATAGTTTTACACATATCAACAATGATCTTAAATGTCATAGTGTTGTAAATATGTCAACCTTTGACCGGATGTGCATAATGAACATGATGGGCTTCACATGTTTACTAGGTCGCTATGTCTTATGTATGACTGACTTAAGTATGAAAATAAGCCTGTTCTTGAAAAACAAGCTAATGATGATTTGGGCTGGATTTGGGCACAGTCATCATTGTTGGTAAATACATGTGCAGGAAGCTCCTGCCCAACAGGGACAGAAAAGATGACGGATGAGTATGTGATTATTTGTAAATTTCTCGCCTCTTCCTGTCTTCTACCACCAGCAAAAGACCCCGAAGAACACCAGTGGGATTTGCAACCTTTTTCCAGACATATTGTCAACTAGAAGTAGCTTTAATATCAAACCCTTTGTTTCAAGTTTCAAGTTTCAGTTTCAAGTTTTTTGTCACATGCTATGTACATCATTACCAGCAGTGAAATTCTTGGTGTCCGGGTCAACTCAACTTTACATAATAATAATAATAAAATCAAATAAGTCAAACAAGTAGCAGGTAATAAAATGGTAATAAGTGAGTAGAGGAGATAATTGAATAATGAATAATGGAGTTCAGTAGCCTGACGGCTTGTGGGTAGAAACTGTCTCTGAACCTGCTGGTTCTGGTCTGGATGCTCCTGTACCATCTGCCAGAGCAGGTAGGAGCGTGAAGAGTCTGTGGCTGGGATGGCTGGGGTCCGAGAGGATGCGCTGGGCCTTGCTTCTGCAGCGCTGGCAGTAGAGTTCGTGAATGGTTGGCAACTGAGTCCTGGTGATGCGCTGGGCCGCCCTCACCACCCTCTGCAGAGCTTTGTGGTTGAGGGCGGTGCAGCTGCCGTACCAGGCCGTGATGCTGCCAGCCAGGATACTCTCAATGGTACACCTGTAGAAGTTGGTGAGTATCCTGGAGTCCAGACCAAACCTCCTCAGTTGCCGGAGGAAGAAGAGCCGCTGCCTCGCTGCCTTCAGGACGACACCTGTGTGGTGTAACATCAGGTCCTCGCTGATGTTAATCCTGAGGAATCTGAAGTGGCTGACCCTCTCCACCGCTGTCCCCTCGATGTGGATGGGTGCGTGCCTCCCTCCCTGCAGCCTCCTCGTAATCCACGATCAGCTCCTTGGTCTTGCCGACGTTGAGCAGGAGGTTGTTGTCCTGACACCACGATGTCAGGGCTCTCACCTCTGCTCTGTAGGCCGACTCGTCACCGTCAGTGATGCAGCCGATGATGGTGGTGTCATCAGCAAACGTAACAATGGTGTCGGAGCCGTGTGTGGTCGTGCAGTGTCATTGTGCTGTCATTGACAAGGAGGTGACGTTGCCGATCCTTACAGCCTGTGGCCTGCTGGTCAGGAGGTCCAGGATCCATCTGCACAAGGTGGAACTGATGTGCAGGTCTCGGAGGTCTTCGTGACAAGTCTGGACGGCACTATGCGGTTAAAAGCAGAGCTGTAGTCACTGGTCACAGTATCTGCACATAGGTGTTGACCCTGATCCAGGTGGGAGAGGGCAGTGTGCAGTGCGAATGTTATTGCATTGTCAGTGGACCTGTTTGGCCTGCAGGAGAACTGGAGTGGGTCAAGTGTGGTGGGCAGGGAGGATGTGATGTGAGCATTGACTATCCACACATGGATAGACTATCCACTTGGCTGTTTTTCTTTGAAGCGAGCGCTTAGTTTCATGCTTCCGGTATTTATCTTACAAGGACTTCCGCAGTCAACAGCCTTATGGTTTCCCTCTCTGACAGTAGACTGCAACAGAGATGACTGCAGGTTCAGTACAGCTTCCTGTCAACGTAGTTGTTTTTTAGTTTTAAATACTGCTTTCTGTCGACTTACATATAGTTGAAAAGGTTTACTCCAACTGAAAACTACTTTCTAACTGCTTTAGTAACTAACTACTAACAAACTACTTAATGATATGGCATAATAAGGCAATAAGGCAGTAGGCAGAGCCAAAAGGCTCAATGTTATGTCTATGGGAGTTTTTTGCATGTTTAATCGCAAATAACTCAAAAAGTATAAAGTTGACGAAAATGAAAAATACATAGCAAAGGTATACGGAAGTAGACCTTTGTAATACAGTCTTAATGTCTATACCTCTATCCAAGCAATTTCCCTCTGGGATTATTAAAGTATTTCTGTCTGTCTGTCTGTCTTCCCCACACCCCATCCACAGCTCCACTCCACCCCTCCACCCAATCATTATAACCTAGTATATAAGTCTGCACAGGGAATAAATCAAGATTATTTAAAAACAATATTATTCATTATTATCAATAGTATTAAACATTAGTATTAAATCAATAATTAAATAGTATTAAACAACGTTAAAGCATTTACACCGAAGACTGTAGGCTTAATGTAGATAGATAGATAGATAGATAGATAGATAGATAGATAGATAGATAGATAGATAGATAGATATACAGATACAGATATACTTTATTGATCCCAAGCTGGGAAATTGTAGCTGACAGACCGGTCATATCACCATGCTGTTATCATCTTTTGTATTTGTATTTAATATTCTGGCTAGTATTAAATTAATGATCACAGTCATTAAGTCAACAGGTAATATCACACACCTTGTTGGGCTGGACAACATCACGCTACGGTTTCATTAAACAAATATACAAATGGGCTCACAGTTGGTTCTGCAGCAAGCTATCATAAGTAGCAGAACATTGTCTGTAGTGCCTTTTCACACTTGTGTCACAGCAGTAAACGTTAAACAAATAAAACTCTGCTCACATTCAGCAGCCACACTGTGATTGTTGCCCACCTTGTCCATGTGTCCCCAAGGCAGTGCAATGAAAAACTAGGGTCCTAGGACTGCTGGAACTGCGGTCCTGAAACTGCAGCCCCCTCTATTGCATCAGTTTCCGAGAAACCAGTTCTGTTTCACGGAGTACTGTCATTATCTATCGATAGATCTATTATTCGGTGAAACGGAACCAGCTACTGGCATAGGTTTGGTTTTGTATGTCTCTCTACAGACCAGAGCCCCATAAGTAGGAGGGACTAATAATGTTAATGAGGTGCTTCTGTTAAATTATGTATATACTTTATGAATGTAGGTACAATGTATGTATAATGTATATACGTAATACTCTACTCATCAATGTGGTTTACAATTTGAATAGCCTTACAATATTCTTCTTTCATATAAATTATACACTATACACAATTGTACAGCATCCCTTAACAACTAAGTAATCAATGTAGAGATCATTCTTCCACTCAACTGTGAGATAACAAGTAACTGCTGGTAGTGTAGCATCAATTCTTGTAGTTGGACATCCCCTCACTAGTTGGCTCACACCACTTTTGAGGAGCTGCCTTGACCATGATCACAAATCTGCCCTCCCAGTCTATCATAGCACAGGCAAAGGACTGGCCGTCCAGGAACAGAACATGAGCCAAACAGTGGGAACAAAATGTTTGCAGAACATGTTGTTGCAACAACACAATTCAACAGGACACATATCCCATGTGCCCTGTTGAATGATCAGCATCAACATGTAGGCCATTAAGGAATGATGAAGAACGCAGACGAAAACACCCCGTTCCATGTAGGATCACAAGGACACTCAAACTCCAACTCCACCAGCTTCTCTAGTCCCATGAGGATAAAGCCAAATGCTACATTTGACACCAGAGGACTGTTGCTGAACAAATGCTTCAGCCTGGTAAGCCATTGGTGTGTACTACTCATGACAATTGACCAGGAAATAAATATAGTAGTAAAAAAACCCACTGTTGTTCCACATTGGCAACAGTTAAGTGATGCATAATCAACACAGCCAGGGCAAGGATTTCCCCCTTGGCAAAATGCCACACTTCCATTGTCATTAGCTTTGAACAAAGGAGGCTGTGCCATCTATGCATGCATTCTAGCACATGATTGGTCGACAGATTTCAGATGGGCTTACATTTTAAATGTCATCTTCCATTGACAAGGGGAGTAAAAGGAAGGGAACTTTGTTCTGTGGCTCATTTCTGACCAGCCCTTTGCAAATGTCCTTCAGAATGAGTGTACATGGAATGGCTAGGCATGTACATACTATGGACTTATTTAGGTACTATACATTTGATGAAGAGATAAGTGGTTGTGTTAATCTACAATGTATGTGAACTAGTTTGATATAATATTGATTATATTCAAATCAACTTTAAGAAGTATTGTTTTTACGAACATGCCATAATTAATTTGTTCAACCATATATCCAAAGCTACTGGTTTACAGCATAGGTACAGGTGTGAGGGAGGAGAACCAAATGAAGGCTAATTAAAATCTAAATGACTGTGAAAATAACAATGTTCTAAAGGGTTTAGATAAGTTATAGATTCATTATTTCTGATGATTCATACAGGAGTGTAAACTGAATCACAAAACATCATGTTGATTCCATATTAATATTATTTGACTCCTCACAAAAGGTAACTTTCCATGTATTCAATGTTTGATAATCATTGCTATAAATCACCAGATGAGGTCGCCCAGTTAGCACAAGATATAGATGGGATTACAGGTGATGATATGGTGCTCCTAGGCCTGTATAGTACTGAATGTATACAGTATATATATGTATAGTTGAAAGAACAAAATGATTGTTCTCAGCAGCAAGCATTTTGTCTTTCAACTATATATATATATATATACTGTATATATACAGTATATGTTCTCCGCACAAAGCATTTTGACTATATTCAGAATATTTTCACAAATATTCTGTGTCAGAGCAAAATAGCTTATTTAAAATATTTAATATCTATTTACACTTCATATACTTATTACTTTATTTATTTACGTACTTATTTATTTCTCTTTTTAAGTATTGTCTGAAGAAATAAGCATTTACTCAACTGATGTTTACTCAACATCAACATACTCAACATACATTATTCGGTGAAACAACACCACTTACTGGCACAAAGTGGTAACGCACCATTAAATCAGAGCCGAAATCGCCTAAAATGTATACCGATGGAAGACATTGCATGTGGCCGTGGTATAAGCTGGATAAGAACAGAACAGACCAGAATGTGTAAAAAAAAAAAAAAGGTTTTGGCCGTTGGAAATAGGCTTTTATCCCCATGGCTCTGACCCATCTGTGATAATAATAATAATAATAATAATAATAATAATAATAATAATAATAATAATAATACATTTTATTTGGGGGCACCTTTCAGGACACCCAAGGACACCTTACAGTGCAGGAGAAATAGTTGGCATGGCAAAGACATGACTAGCATGAATAAAACAAGATGAGACATAAGGTGGGTAGACATGTGTGGGAGGGGAGAATAAAACAATCAAATCATACTGTGAAGATGACCCAAGTGGACAATATACTGAACATCACAGTGAATAGGCCAGTTTGAACAGGTGAGTTTTGAGGTGGGATTTGAATGCTGTTGTGGTTTCAGACTGTCCAATGTGTGGGGGCAGGGAGTTCCAGAGCCTGGGAGCAGTGCAGCTGAAAGCCCTCGCACCCATGGTGCTGAGGCGTGATGTGGGGGTGATCAGAAGACCAGCAGAAGATGAACACACGGAACGAGAAGGGGTGTAGTCCTGAAGGAGGTCAGAAAGATAGGTGGGGGCTAAGTTGTGGAGGGCTTTGAAGGTGAGCATGAGGTTTTTGGAGTCATTTACATTACATTTACATTTAGGGCATTTAGCAGACGCTTTTATCCAAAGCGACTTGAGAGAGTACATTTGTCATAAGAAGGTGAAACATAAGAAAGAAAGTCACCACAACAAGTTTCAAGCATTTCAATTGCTAGGTTAACCATTGCTAGTATACAACATCTCTGACTAAGTGCCAAGTTACAAAGAGTGATTAAAGTGCCAAGTTACAAAGAGCGATTCAAGAGCCAAGACATAAAACAAATAAGAGCATGAGGGTAGGGTTATGCAGGGTTCAGGTGAACTCTGAACAAGTGGGTCTTGAGTCTCTTCCGGAAGATGGGGAGTGACTCTGCAGTCCTGACATTGGCAGGGAACTCGTTCCACCACTGCGGTGCCAAAACGGAGAGGAGTTGAGATTTCACCATCCAACCTTTTCCTCCTTTTAGTGGTGGCGATGCCAGTCGACCAGCTGAGGTAGTTGAGCGGAGTGCTCGAGCAGGGGCATGGTGTTTCACTAAAGTTTGGAGGTAGGTAGGGGCAGTTCCATTAACGGCTTTGTAGGCCAGTAGCATCGTCTTGAATTTGATGCGAGCCACTACAGGGAGCCAGTGGAGGTCTTGGAAGAGGGGGGTCACGTGGGAGAATTTGTGTCGGTTGAACAGAGTTCTGAATCATTTGAAGCCTGTTAAGCAGTTTGGTGGGAAGGCCACAGAGAACAGCATTGCTGTAGTCGATCCGCAATGTGACAAAAGCGCGGAGCAAGACTTCAGTGCTAGATTGAGACAGGGATGGGCGGAGTCTGGAAATGACGTGAAGGTGGAAAAAAGCTGTCCGGGTGATATTTTTTTATGTGGGGTGCAAAGGAAAGGGTGTTATCCAGAGTTTCACCAAGGCTCCTGACTTGGCTGGAGAAAGGTACAGGGAAGCCATCGATGATGATGTTTGTGGCAATGGTGGTTTGCACTTTGGAGAGGGTGTTTTTGGAGCCAATGAGCAGGGCTCTGCTTCTCAGCAGAGCGAATGATACGCTGCAGTCTGCTCTTGTCCTTAGCAGTGGCTGCAGCATCCCAGACAATGGAGTAAGTGAAGATGGACTCAATGATGGCAGCGTAGAAGTGACCATCATTGCCTTTGGCAGGTTGAACTCCACCAAGTCAATTGGGGAGCCACACAGGATGGGGTGGGGCTGGGTTCCTCCGAAGGTCCACCACTATCTCCACTGTCTTTTGAGCGTTAAGCTCAAGGTTGTTTTGGCTGCACCAGGTCACCAGTTGGTCAGTCTCCCACCTGTAGGCGGACTCATCCCCGCCAGAGATGAGACCAATGAGCGTGGTGTGGTCCGCAAACTTCAGGAGCTTGACAGACTGGTGACTGGAGGTGTTACCGTTTGGATACAGGGAGAAGAGCAGAGGAGAAAGAACACAGCCTTGGGGGGTTACAGTACTGATGGACTGGGAATCAGAGACATGTTTCCCCAGCTTCACGCACTGCTTCCTGTCAGACAGGAAGTCTGCGATCCACTTGCAGGTGGAGTCAGGCAGATGGAGCTGGGAGAGCTTGTCCTGAAGCAGAGCCAGGAGGATTGTATTGAAGGCAGAGCTGAAGTCCACGGACAGGATCATGGCGTATGTTCCTGGGGAGTCCAGATGCTGGAGAGTGTAGTGCAGGGCCATGTTTACTGCATCGTCTACAGACCTGTTGGCTCTGTAGGCAAACTGCAGGGGGTCCAGAAGTGGGTCAGTTATGGCTTTGAGGTGGGACAGCACAAGCCGCTCAAATGACTTCATGACCACAGACCACAGAGGTCCCTCTGTCTGAGCCCCTTCTGGACAGAACCAGAGTCGTTGGCTGAGAACTGGTGTTGGATTTTCTCAGAGTACTGCTGTTTAGCTTCTCTCACCGCCTTGCTAAAACAGTACTTTGACTTCTTAAACCTGTCCCTGTTCCCACTCCTGAATGCATCCTCCTTCTGCAAACGTAGCTGTCTGAGGTATGATGTCACAGCCTCGGTGTACTCATCCAGACTGTTGGTGGCAGTCTTGAAAGCAGTCAGTCCAGTCCAAGACAGCACACACACATTTTTACATTTACATTTAGGGCATTTGGACGCTTTTATCCAAAGCGACTTACAAAGAGTACACTTGTCATAAAAAAGTGAAACATTTCATTGCTGCTAATACAGTAAGAAAGTCACCAGAACATGTCACCAGAACATATTGTAGCCTATTTAGTTGTGTATTATAGCCTTTTATAAAATGTGATTCCTTTATGAGACCTGTAATATATTCTGTTTGTTTCAGACAAACAGAACACACATAATTATATCTGTGATGATTCAGTTTGACATGCAGTAGGCCTATTTCCCCATTGTTGCTTCATAATCTCAGTAGCTCATTGTGAGCCAATTTATTTCTACTATCTGGTACACTACCATCTGTCACACAAGTTTACCATTTAAACATTCTTGCTTAATGATTTACTTGCTGAATAACTTACTTACATATTGTATTTACTGACTTGTATTTCTGTGTTTCAGAAATAGAAAAGTCAAATAAACTCCACTGATGTTTAGTAAGCTGGCTAAAATGCAGCATCAACGCACAGGAAGGCCAGCGTACTCCAAGAGCATAGGGAGGATGAATGTTAGATAAGCATTGCTGTTGTAGTGCTTTGAGAACATCTGGACTTTTCAGGCCAACCCAGAACATAATTTCGCCATGTGCTCAATATACAACATTTAAAATATTCAATTATTTTGTGGTTTTCATCTCTTTTTTCTCATCGTTTTTTTTTTCTTCTCATTTTCCACATACGGGCAACATGCAATTTAAGCGTAAAAGTTCAGGTCAAGTTGGAAAGAGGAAGTGTTATCTTGTAGTACACCACGTCAAGGCCACAACGAAATAAACTGCAGTGGTTTGGCTAAGGTAATTACACTCAAATAAATGGAAGAATATATCAAATTAAATACAAGACAAAGGCAAGGGCATCATAAATTATGATATGATACTTATGACAAGCAAGTGTCATGTACACCTAAACAACAAAATGTATTGTCTAGGCTTTAGAGAAGCAAACATGACATTTATGTTGAAAATTTTGTTCATTATATAAAAAACTAAATTACGAGATAATTAGAACATTTAATAATATGCTGTGTGGTGTATGTATATTACATTACACGTTACATAACAATTTAGCCCTCATTTGTGTTTTATATATTACAATAGTTAGCATGTTTTTATATTGGTTTATAAATATGGTATTCATTGTATCCATCAATCTGTTTTCATTGGGCACATGCATATTTATATAAGTTTATATATAAGTTTAATGTATTTAATTGATATTGATATCATCACCTAGATTTGGTTAATATATTTGCATTTTATTGGCATATCTAAAAGTAATGAAGGGTATGTTTAAAAACTGCTTAATTGTGATTAAATTTTCTCAATGGAAAGAAAATCACCAGACCAGCTGCACGCTGTATGGTCTGTGGCTTATGGTAATTATAATTCTGCAAAAAACATGTATCCACGTATCATGAGATCATCTTGTGAGTCAGGACATACACTGTGTGCACAATTATTAGGCAAGTGAGTATTTTGACCATCATTTTTATGCATATTTTCCAACTCCAAGCTATATAAACTTGTATGCTTATTGGAATGAAGCATATCAGGTGATGTGTATTTGTGCAATGATGGAGGGTGTGGCCTAAAGAGATCAACACCCCATATCAAGGTGTGCATAATTATTAGGCAGGTTCCTCAGACAAAATGGGCCAAAAAAGAGATTTAACTGACTCTGAAAGGTCAAAAATTGTAAAAGGCCTTTCAGAGGGATGCAGTACTCTTGAAATTGCCAAGATATTGGGACATGATTACTGAACCATCAAACGTTTTGTTGCAAATAGCCAGACCTGAGTCGCAAGAAACGTGTTGAGAAAAAAAGACGCAAATGACCTGCTAAAGATTTGAGAAGAAACGTGAAGCTACCAGGAAGCCATATCGCCATATTTCAGAACTGCAACCAACCTGGAGTGTCCAGAAGTACAAGGTGTTCAGTGCTCAGTGAGACATGGCCAAGGTAAGGAATGCTGAAATCCGACCCCCATTAAACAAGACACATACGTTGAAACGTCAACACTGGGCCAAGAAATATCTGAAGACTGATTTTTTTTCAAAGGTTTTATGTACTGATGAGAGGAGAGTGACCCTTCATGGACCAGATAGATCGGCCCGTAACCAGCAAGGTGGAGGTGGGGTACTGTGCTGGTATTATTAAGGATGAGCTAGTTGGACCATTTTGGGTTGAAGATGGACTTAAAATCAACTCCCAAACCTACTGCCAGTTTTTACTTAGTAGGTTTGCCAGTTAGACACTTTCTTCAAGCAGTGGTACAGGAAAAAGTCTGCATCTTTCAAGAAGGCCATGATTTGTATGCAGGACAATGCTCCACCGCATGCATCCAAATACTCCACACCGTGGCTAGCCAGCAAAGGCCTTAAAGAAGAAAGAATTATGACATGGCCACCTTGCTCACCTGACTGAAACCCAATTGAGAACCTGTGGGCCCTTCTTAAACGGGAGATTCACAGTGAGGGTGGCTATATTGGTCATTGAATTTGTTGGGGGGAAATATCAGAAATGTTTATTTATACATTTTTAGTTGTTTGTTTGTTATTGTTTGTTATCACTTTAACAATTAATAATAATAATTAATTAATAATAATAAATAATTAATAATTTTGGATTGACTAAGAGCAATGTATTTGTTCAACAATAAAATGAATCCTCAAAAATACAACATGCCTAATAATTGTGGAGTGTAATAGGCATAATAAGGTGGTTTGTGGTCGATTGCCATGTACATTTATAGAAGTGCTGATGAAATCACTCAACAGCCTCCTATTCTAGATGGAGACGGATATATTCTTGAAATGAGAGCTAGAGTTCCCACCACTGTGTAAGTGGACTGGGTTTGTAGAAGAATAACTCAACTATTATTCAACTATTGACTATTATCTATAGTCATCTATTTTTGCAACAGTTGTTAATATTTCATAATGAATGTGATTATGATTTGTTGTCATGTAATGTTAAGTAATCATATACTACACAATAAAAAAGTTATTGAAACCAATATATAATAGAGATGGGTTAAAATCGTATATCATTAACACTTTAATACCATTATAATCTGACCAACATTATATTCATGAATAAA
>OMKI01010821.1:274-27375 GCA_900302315.1 Phycis blennoides | reverse complement strand
TATATTCATGAATAAAAACAATAATTGCTGAATTCTGGCTTAAAAGGAAATCGTATCTTAAAACAAATTGTCGATAAGTATACCACTGTCATTACATCTGTACAAAATCACTGAGCAATACATTCAATAAATAATTTATTTATTACAAAATGTTACGAATGTCAGTACTTCTTAAATTCTATTTTTTGCTACTAACCACCACAATCCATGACTGTTCCGTACATCATACATTAACAATATTTCCCATATTAATATGGCAGTAGGCATAATCATATATTGAAATCATAGTTGCTATATTTGTCTATGCTATGTAGCAGACAAAGAGTGGCAGTGAGCTATGTGAAGTGATATTTTACTTTGACTGTCACTTCACTATACAGCCTCCAACACTCCAACATGTATGAAGCAGCAAACACACTTCATCACTAGCTGCCTTGGGCATCTCTATTACAGCGTCAGTAGTTCCATCTTTGGTATTAGTAAATCCTTTTCCCCTGTATCCAATTTCCTTTGTCCAAGTTGCCTTTAAAAACGCCATGGTTTTACAAAAGGTACAAAAGAGGGGCTGACATTTAGTTTTCAAAATAAAATAATAAAATATGATATGTGCACTACAAATGCACAAATATTACAGAAGTGAAGAACCACTTTCGAAAGTAGTCGTAGTTAGAATGGACTGTACTGACTTGTTAGTCGAACAACAACTGGTGCAAGAAAAGTTCCCACAGATAATAGTAAACAAAGGCCATATGGCACTAAGACGTGGAAGAGACATGAAAGAACTATTTTCAAATGTACACAAGGCACTTATTGACAAAACAATGGAAGCCAATGGTGAAGTCTGTTCCCGGTATTCCATAAGTGGTCATGCCAGCCAGATTTAACGCTCGCCCCATTTGAACTCCATGGTCCAGCAGAGCAGGCAGGTTTCATGGAGACCGCGTCCGCAGAGAGCTCATCCTGAGTACTGTAAGCTCAGCTACTTCTGCATCCTGCATTTCCATGTCCTGTTCACAGCTCTGTCTCATCACATATACGATGAGTCCCACACAGATGAATATCAGAAGGATTATGCCTATAACCTAGGAAAGGAAAGGAGTGTTAAGTCACAGTGCATATTGATAAGTAATGCAACTATATATCCACTGGGATTTGCTTTGGATACAAATGTCTGCTAAATGACTAAATAGTAAATTGTGGTACCATTTAAATGGTACCATAATTTACTATTTAGTCATTTAGCAGACATTTGTATCCAAAGCAAATCCCAGTGGATTCCATTGCAGGTTGTTATGGAGCATGTTAGTCTTCCATATAGGTTTACGCAATTATATTTTTTACCCTAATTATTGTAAAGGTTAATTGATTTACATTATGGATGTTGTAGTTCAGTGCATTTACAGTCAAGTCAAGCTATATATATGTATTTCATACACAGGACAACAAACCGCGCTTTACCTAAAGTAACTATACAATGGAAATACAAGTGCAAGTGCAGCATATAAGTATGCACATCAACCGTTTGTGCAAATGTTTGAAAAGGTTTTTAATCTGCATTGAAAGTGTTTAGTGTAGGGGCTTCTCTCAGCTTCTTAGTGCACACTGTGCATCCCTGAACGCTGTACAAATATGTAATCAATGTAGAGATCATTCTTCCACTCACCTGAGAAAAAACAAACAATTGCTGGGAGCGTAGCATCAGTTCTTGTAGTGGGACATCCCCCTCACTAGTTGGCTCACACCACTTTTGAGGAGCTGCCTTGTCCACGATCACAAATCTGCCCTCCCAGTCTGTCATCGCACAGGCAAAGTACTGGCCGTCCAGGAACAGCAAAATCAGCCAAACAATAGCGGGAACAAAACTTGAGAAGGAAACAGTGTTCCTGCACCACGCATCACATCTGCACCCCTGAATGATCAGCATCAGCGTGAAGGCCATTACAGCAGGAATAGTGAAGAACGCGGACGAAAACACCCCGTTCCATGTAGGATCACAAGGACACTCAAACTCCAACTCCACCAGCTTCTCTAGTCCCATGAGGATAAAGCCAAATGCTACATTTGACACCAGGGGACTGTTGCTGAGCTCATTCTTCAGTCGGGTAAGCCATTGTTGTCTGCCTTCCATAATAAATTGACCTGAAAATAAATAAAGTAGTTAGTAGTAAAAAACCCAAAAGAAGATCCACCGTTGTCCCACATTGGCAACAGTTAAGTGATGCGTAATTAACACATCCAGGGCTGAGTTTTCCCCCTAGGCAAAATGCCACACTTCCATTCTCATTGGCTTTGAACAAAGGAGGGCGTTGCATCTATGCGTGCATTCTAGCACGTGATTGGTCGACAATAGATTTCAGGTGGGGTTACATTTTAAACGTAGTCTTCCATTGACAAACTGGAGGGAGTGGAGTAAAAGGGAGGGAACTTTGTTCTGTGGCTCATTTCTGACCAGCCCTTTGCAAATGTCTTTCAGAATAAGTGTACATGGAATGGCTAGGCATATCAGTAGCAATTAAATGTGTACACAGTATGGACTTATTTAGATAATACACTTTATGATGGAGATATGTGGTTGTACTAATAAACAACGTACGTGAACTAGTTTGATATAATGTAAATTATATTTAAATAACCTATAAGACGGATGGTTTTTACAAATATGCCATGGCTCCCAAGCTACTGGGGGTTTACAGCATAGGTACAGGTGTGAGTGAGGACAGCCAAATGAACGCTAATTAAAAACTAAATGAAATTACAATAATTCAAAGAGGTTGAATAAGGTATAAACCCATCATGTCTGATGATTCATACAGGAGTGTAAACCTGATTAATAACATACATCATTCATATCATTTGACTCCTTACAAAAGGTAACTTTCCATAGGTCCTGGAGGTTTGATAAACTTTGCTATAAATCACCACATGAGGTCGCCCATGCACTGCTGAACAGAAACGAGACTACGGGGGCCATGTTAGGTGGTGATACGGTCGTCGTAGGCCGAAATCCGGTTTGAAAATCGGATTGTTCTCTGCGACCATTGTTTCGCAAATGAGCTCACGGGTAACACCTTAGTCCCCTCCCGTTCAGACACACACAGAGGTCTGCTGTGCACGTCACACATTGTAGACGACATTATAGATCAGCTGATGTAAATATTGCATTATATAAATCTCTCTCTCTCTCTCTCTCTCTCTCTCTCTCTCTCTCTCTCTCTCACACACACACACACACACACACACACATTGTCGATCAGCTGATGTAAATATTACGTTATATAAATATCTCTCACACACACTCGTATATATATATATATATATATATATATATATATATATATATATATATATATATATATATATATATATATATACAGACCGTGTGTGCATGTGTTCTATATCTGGGCATTGCACTATATTGTCCCCAGAAAACCCTGTGTGTAACGGAACGCTCCCCGAAACCTAGAAGGAACCTTAATTTCTATGTCGTAGTGTATCCAAACACCTTGACATCATGTTCCTGGATGTAGAAGTACAAACTCTACTCTGCCTAATTCTCCACGAAAACCCCCCTACTACACACGACTGTTTAGGAGTAGTTGTGGAGGCTCAGTTGTAGTTGCTGTAGTAGTGGTGTGTTACTGTGTTAGCGGGGGTCGTGCGTCGTGAGCAGGTTACGTGGACGGTCCACACCCTCCCTGTTACGGAGACTGAGCTGGAACCGGGTCATGCTTTCGTGTCGAGTTATTGATCGGTCAACGGCGATTTAATTTAGCTGTTTGAACTGTTTGTGTCCGACAAAAACCAGCTCCACTTTATCGCTGAGCTGTAAATGTTACCGCGCCAGTGCGCATCGGTCTGCGCATCTATGATTTCACGAAACTCCATCGAGGAGGACTTCGGCACAGGGAGAATTCTGCTCTGAGTCTACCGACGGAACCCTCTCCTCCTATGGACACATTTTGGCATCCCTGAACCTCTGGCCTTGTCCCTGTCCACCGCTGACTGCCAACGTGTTCCATGCTGTCCTAATCGCCACGTTTTGCAAATCTCGGTGCTATGTCCGGACAATCTTTGTAGTTACTGTATCCAGTCAACGACCTCCTCCTCCTCCCACATTCGTCCTGCCAAGACCCCCTGGTCCTCTCATCGAACCAGGAGAATGCATTCCAGCACAGCGGTGGTCGCGGTGGTCCTTCTGGGGAACGCCATGCTACCTTTCACCTGGGCTCAGAACGGTAAGAAAGCCGTAGAAGCCTCTCAGTCAGGGCTGGTAGCCGCCTGGAGGAGCCGCTGGGCGACAGCCTGCTGAGGACGACGACTTTACGCACCACGGTTTAACCACCAACCTAGAACCAACGTACTCCAATTCATCTGTTAATCTAATGCAAATGTTGGAGGCGTATTTGACACCGCAACCAGGGAAACTGCGTGGTATTAAACTCATCGCAAAGTGACGTGTGTGCTTTTTACAGTACACACAATATAAACAGTATATATCGATGTAATATGTGCACTGATTTGATCGTAATTTGCCACTATATTCTATGTGCAGCTGTCAACGCTGTTATATACGTGTCGTGCTTCGTGGGGCAAAACGCGGTCGTTAGCCGAACAGTTTATGTCTAAATAATGATGTAATTTGGAAGAACAGGTCGGCTATCAGTGTTTCCTGTCTGCTGAAGGTTGGTTCTGCAGGTGGGTTGGACCTACAGGCCAGTGCTGATTACTATAACTGACCTTTTCAACCATGCAGTATTGCAACAATTGCAGGTGTTATGACTCGTATGTTTAATGTGGTTCCAGATCTATGTACAAATCTAAATACAAGATGTAATATACATATATTACATTTTCATTAGTTTGAAAAGGCTAGGCCTATAATGGCAACATCCCTATGTCAACACTACACAGAAAAAGTGTCAAACCCGGTTCCCTTCAATACATAGCGTGTGTGCTAAACAACAAGAAAATTATGTTTGCATGCACATGTTCATGCTCAGTTGTGCCTATGGAATATAATGTATAATCTTACATAATCATATCATATACAATGTTCCATCAAAACGAGAAGGAAGCAACTTTTCTGAGCCATGTGTGAAGGAAAAATCACCAAAACAAGAGATTGAAATCCTGCAGCAGTTATGTAACCAAGTGTGTTCCTTGACTTGACTTCTCATCTCTGAATTCCTCCAGCTCAGGTTGGAATGCACATGGAATCCTCCTTTAATGTTTGCATCAGGGTGGAAAATCAACTACAATACTAAGCCCTGTGTTGTTTGAGTAAGCCCCTGTAAAGGCATTCCAAACACTTGGCAAGTCTTTACCCAGTGCTAGTGGCCTAATTCTCAACAAACATAAGCACAAGTACACACCCACACACACAGTTGCTCTGAGACTCCCAGGGGTTAATGTGCATTTTCTGTATTACAAAGAAATATGGATAGAGATAGATTCCTCACATAGTTTTCCTTAAAGGCAGGATTTACTTTTATAACATTCATGGCAATATGCTAATTGGGTCTCTGAATCGTTCCTATTTATTTATTTCCTCCAGTTCAGATTTAGTTTGATTGACGCCTGGCATCATGTACATTTTCCTCGGTGGTATTTCACAGCACAGGCAGCGGTGTGGAGAGAATTGTAATTATAAAGTGCACAAGATGTAATCACTGCATGAGCGAAGCGAAGGGAGTTTGAGTCATTCTCATTCCCTAGACCTGGGCAGAGCAGGGATGGCCAGATTCTTTGACAGATATTTGGAGAACTGTAAATAGCATCTGTCCATTCTGCCGTGCTTCTATTTTTAACCTGAAGATGCTGCACAGAGAACTGTGGCTTTAAGGTCTTTTGTGAAAGTGAATCCATTAACCCTTAATGGAGGGCTTCCTTGTGCACAGCTCTCTGAGGAGTCATTGAGCTGCTCTGAACTATTTAAATTCTAGCTGGCAGTTGTCAATGTATAAAAAATGTATGCCAAACGTGGGGATAGTTTGTGGCCCAGCAGACCACTAAGGTGATTTACGCTGCTTCCACCTACATACTAAACAGAATACATGTATTCTGTTGACAGTCAGATGCCATTTTATTTCATACTGAATATCATAACATCGTCATTGTCAATCGTCATGATCTCTTCACTTTAATCAACCAATAATATTAAAGAGTACCTGCCATTATTCAAGCTCCACTAAGTAACTTTTCACTGCAGGTCTTTGCTTTCGATGCAAGTCACTATATGTCTATAGAATAAAAGCAATCCTCCCACAAACTCCATGTCGTCAATGCCAATATCAGCCCATGTGCTCTGGTGGTAACTGGCCATAAAAAGCTGCTAGTTACACAGACGAGATTTAATAGTTGACAGAACATATTGAGTAACTTTCTGAGTCATCGATTTGCCATGAGCATTGGTCTTTTTGGGTGTAGTTATACTTGCCACTGTAGGATTCCAAGTTTTTCAGAAAATACTCAGTGGAACAGAAATGGTGAATTAGTACCATACTAACAATGGAGTGGCAGTGTTCAGAACAGCCTTACACAGCATAACTGGACAGCTGCAGTTTTGAATGTCAGTACTAAAACTTAATATGCTTACTTAGTGAGATCTTCCTATACATAGCCGGTTTAACCAACACTGTACACCTCCATCTGCATCATCCTTATACAACTGAAAATACAAAAATAAAATACTTACAATTATAGTCGTTATATAGACAACTGCAAGACAAATACATGACAGCAAACTAGGCCAGCCAGTTAGCAAGCTCTACAATAAGGAGAGTTAGACCTATAAATACATGCAATTTATATTTTATGAATCCCTGTATGTTTTTTATTCTCATCATATGTTAGTGTAATACGCTGGCATTTCGTGTAACTGTGATTATATGAAGGACCAAGCATTGGAGTATAATGCATTAACAGTCATACCTTGGTAATGGATCAAAATTATAGTCATAGCCTGACCACATATTACTATCCAGCTTGTATTGTAATACAGTCACACAGAATACAAAATACTGTAGGGGTTGACTCATGTGTACATGACTTAGAACTCCTACAAGAGTCACATTTGTGTATACTGTGAAAGTGATTGTGAATAAGCTGCATGTATGTGAGATGCAGCCCACAACCTAAGATAGTGTGAGCATATGAATAAAATACACACGTTCCACGCCAACACCAGAGTTAGTGCAAACATCTACCCACTAATGCATTTTATCTCTTCAGTCTGTGAACCAGCCTTTAGCCTGCCTTTAAGCAGATGAGTATATTGGCAATAATAATTGGTCACATTTAGGAATTCTGGGAGAATTATCTTTCACTGCCGGTGCTATTTTTAGCGGCAGTAGAGATTCTCCAATGACAAGGTGCAGGGGGAAATACAGCCTGGCTTCCTCGCCATTAGTAATATCTCTGTCTTCATGACCTTGAGAAGGAGCACCCAGGAAGTGTTGAATGGTTAGTGTGGATGGGAGATTATAGCATTCCTGTCTGCTGTAGGTGTTATTGGAAATGCTTTCTAATTTAGCACTTCTGTGAGATGAGTGACAGCTCCTAGTATTCACAGCATCTGTAGTCCCCCCCCCCACACACACACACACACACACACTGCTTGTTCTAGAAACACTGCCTTTACTACTAGTTGCTCTGATTGTGTTGCACTGTATGCCTACGTAGGTTCATGTAGGTGATGATAATAGTGTATAGGCAGGCACATGATGCTTGTGCAGGGAAACAGATTGCGCAGCATGTTACCACTTCAGCAGCCTCACGTCTTTTTTTCAGTGGCTGCTTGTTCTGTGTGTGTTGTGGGACCCAGGACCAGAAGCCAGTTTGTAGGCAAGCAGCTGACTCACTCAGGCTGCATGGTGGCAGTGTGTATTCTGCTCTTGGTTGTCAAAGGATGTCTCTCACTCAATCTCTCTCTCTCTCTCTCTCTTAGCCCACCTCCCCCAGTCCAAATAAACTGTGACTGCCAACCCAAAATTTGTCAGATGTTATTTACAACTACAATATAGATATACCATGATGAGCTTAGCATTCTAAAGCATTCTCATCTGATGAGATGGTCAGTATGGCATAAATATGCACATGATATGGTATGTCCATTACATTATTACATTTGTTTCTCAGGCTAGAATAATTCTCATAATGCTGATGATCTCCTTGTTGCAGGAATTAGCGCTCTCTCCTTTAATATCAAAACCACAGATCTTCATACCGGTCTATTGCTGATACTACACTTCTTCATAAAGGCTTGATTACTTCACTTTGCATAGACTGATAGTTCTAAGTATAACTGAAATATATCAAGCAAGCCAACATCTAATGGGATGCTTTTATTTTGTAAGACTATGAGCACATTTTGTTCAGTGTCAAATAATAGTTTTTCCAAGTGTCTACCCCCTTAACCATTTGGTTTGAGATAAACAGTTTATCCTGAAGCAAGAATATTTGTGTCCTATAGACTCCTAATGATCAGAATGTGTTTCATTTGTTTAATCTCGTTGGTATACACTCGTTGGTATACACTTAGCCTTGGTCCGAGCTGAAACATTTGTTCTAGTATGTTGCTAAATGTTCTAGTTAAACGCTATGCTAACAGTTATCCCAGTTTAGGCAGCTGTACTTGTTACTACTTGTTCGCCCTCTAGTGTGAGTTTTGTAGGCCCAGATGTTTCAGAAAGCTACTTATTAATACAGTGGCAGGTTTTAGAGGCCTGGCTACCCAATATATTGAGACCTGTTCTTGGTAAAGGTACAAGTAATCATCCTGATAATTTTGTTGGCTATGAATCACAGCCTGGTATTGCCTCAGTGGACCTGCCTCCATGGTACACACCCAGTCCATGCCTTGTTCACTTCAGTGTATGAAACCTGCAACGACTGGGACAGCCTGTTTGGCAGTCGGCTTTTGTACCGAACACATTGCTGGAATGTCAGTTTTACTAGAGGTGCGGAAGCTGCACGACCACTTTTAATGAGAAAATATACTGATGTATAACTGGTATAACTGAATCTCAACAAGCTATCTTCTTAATTCTACTGGCATATAATTTCAACACAAAAGGAAGTAATTATCCACTGCATAAGGGCTTGTTCTGTATCTTCCATGTCATTGACTCTTATCTGTGTGCTTTGGGATGGCCTGTAAATAGTAGCTTTTAATTGTTATATATATGTCAGTGTGTAATTTATATACACGTTTTATATTGATGTATTTGTTTCTATGTTGTAGGATGTTAACAGCTGGGTCCAGAGTGTTTGGCCCTAAGAGGTTCATTGTGGTGCCAGTGGATTGAGGAGTCACTCACTGATGTGGAACAAAGGCATGAATCAGAACAGTCACAGATGAGGCAGTAATGATGTGGATGCATTGCCTTTTAGATGGGAACGGTACTGGGTTTCATCAAATCTATCTTTCTAAAAGAGTCAGAGATGAACAGGTTTGCCCCAATTCCTCATGCAAATTGATGCACAGAAAGGACAGTGCCTGGAACTCCAACATGAATGAATTCATGAAGATATTTGCCTTGTGTGGTACAAAGATTGAGCAGCTCACACTTTGCTAAAATGAAAATAAACAATGTATGTTAATATGAAGCCTGAATTCACATACTTGGGCGGCAGTAGCTCAGTGTGTAGAGCAGGTGGACAGAGCAGGTCGTCCACCAACCACAGGGTCGGCGGTTCGATCCCCTTGATCCCCCTCCTCCAACTGTCCACATGTCAAACCCCACAAATGTACTGATTGTAACTCGCTTTGCACAAAAGCGTCTGCTAAAAATGCCCCCTTTACATACTTTGTTTTGTGTGAGCAGTATTGTGCACCAGGATGATGTCACATTTTTGATGTCACATTTACTCATTCAGTATGTTATGCCATAAAGCTATGAGAGACTCATTTGCACTAAGTTGGTTGGCTGTAGGAGTAGGGGTAGCATATGTTCACTTTCAATGTACATATGCGTTTAATTCAATAATCGCCTTATTTGACATAGTGACACCATTGTGAAAAAACTAAAAACTGTAGTCTGATCCCGGCATAGTGAACTTAAAGCACAACTTGTTGTGCACGGATCCTGAGTTAATTCATGTGTGGGGGTTAAGTATGCAACTCATAAAATGTTAAAGATTTACTATAGGTCCATTGTTGCATCAAAGGTTACAAAGACCACGGGGTGTTTCTTCAGTAGTTTTGTACATTTGATGGGATTTTTGCCTTTCAAAAGTGTCTTCTGGCATTTCATGACGCACTAAACAGTCAACCCTTGTGATGGAAGCCTTCAAGTAACCCCATAGCAGAGAATGTGAGAGGAACAGAAAACAATGACAACTGCTGTGTAAAGGGCAGAAACAGGGAATAGTTAGTGATCAGGCAATGAAGCATGAAAATGAATTGAACATTTTCAAACTCACAAAATTGTTTTTTTTTTTAGCAATAAACTGCATGGCCAAAATGATGACTTTAGGACTGGTGAAATGATCACTAAATGCATAGTGTGGTTGGTGTTATGTTTCTGTAGACAGAAAGTCGTGGACATACCCACAGTGTTGGTGTGTCATTTAGACATATTAAGCTTAAGGGAGCATTTCCAAACCACTGATTTTACCTCATCACATGACTTATCATCGGATCAAGCAATGTTCAAATCCAGCAATGAAATTATACAGAGCTCATATACTAAAAACACATCTGTTTGTAGTTACGTTGACAAACTACCATTACAATAACATTACTGAGTTTCGTGGTTTCATGAAAATAAACAAGAATGGTTTAATCACTAACAGTGTATGTGTTGACTTGAAAGTGAAGGTACAAATGTACTTTTATTTACTTAAATACTTAAATTAAGAGTATAATTTCCATGCCATGAACCGGGCATAATATTGGTGGTGATATCTAACATTAATCTAACACAACAATAATTTAATGTCTGTCTGCAAAGTCAGTTGTGGCTCAGACCAATAGCATACCCTTTAGACACAAGGATTGCATACTTGCTTGACCAAAGAAATAATAAATATATGAAACTCCTTGAAATAGGTGGCACATCGTTTGTCTTAAATCTACGGCCGGATTATATAATTCATATTTATATTTATCTTATCTGTATTATGATGGACCAAATATGAAGTATTTACATCTGGGGATGTGTTTTTTTATGTCCCCCTCACAACATTTAACCAACGTTGTCGTGTATAAAGGTGACATGAGTAATGTTGACAACTTAGTAGGCCAACATAACAAAGCCTTATTTAATGCCACTAATAACAAGACACTAGGAAAACGGGAAATTCCTTTGACTAACATTCGGTGACTAACTGGTTTCAGAGGTGATTCACCTCTTCTTTTTTGGTAGCCTGCTTTTCTTTCTGATTTGCTTTTAACTTGCTTGATTTTCTTTTTACTTGCTTTCCTTGTCCATCCCTTGGCCTTGTCCTCACTTCCTTCCCACACTAACACTGTTCTATTCCTTTAATTTGTTGCCTCCCATGCGCTTTCTTTTCTCTCCAGCCGGGTTTGTGAAGTCGCCCATGTCTGAGATTAAGCTCACAGGGGACACCTTTGAGCTGTACTGCGACGTGGTGGGTAACCCCATCCCTGAGATCCAGTGGTGGTATGCTGAGATCAACCGGGCAGACTCCTTTAAACAGCTGTGGGTCGGGGCCCGCAAGCGGCGTGTTTCTATTAACACGGCTTCTGGAGCCAACCGCGTGAGCGTGCTGGGCATTACACGCCTCACTCTGGAGGACTCGGGGACCTATGAGTGCCGGGCGAGCAACGACCCGAACCGCAATGACCTCCGACAAAACCCCGCCCTGAGCTGGATCCGCGCCCAGGCGACCATTACGGTGCTACAGAGTGAGTTGTTCATGTACCGTAGAACCTAGATGTCCCAGTTAAACCCCCCCCCCCCCCCCCCCCCCCCCCCCCCCCCCCCCCACTTCCACAAGAACCTCCTCCAACATGGTGGACACTGACCAGCTCGAAACAACCGCACCAAGCACGCATCTTTTGATTGTGCTTTCTTCTCTTCCGTGAGAAACATGATCAAACTGTAGTTACCCATCCTTTCTTCTTTGCCGGGGCTGCTTTCTGTGTCGTGGTCCACTTTGTTTTGATGGTACGATAACCTGTGCATTCATCCACATCCCCTTGCATTGCAACCCTGAGCCATTTCCCCCCCGTTTTTTACTGTATTAGGGCTTTGACTACTGTATTGTTGCTTGTGATTGGCTTTTGTTCCAAGCAAGTCATAGTATGTAGAAACTAAGAAGGCAAAAGGCGGGGCTCTGTTGATGTCTAAAGAGTGACCCATGCTGTCAACTCTTTACTGATAAAAGTATTGCTTTGGCTTATCTTCAGTCTTTAAAATGCTCCAGGAGAGAGGTTTGGGAGAGACGGTTTCTCTCTGGACCACATAACCTTGTGCCTTCTTAGCCATTAAGTGTGTAGCTGTGAATCAGTAATGACATTATATCCTCCCACTTCTGCAGTGTGTGCAAACATCCACTGGAAGCCAACTGAAACCTTTCTATCAGACATGGTAGAAAGTTGGAGCTGAGTAAGCTTGCAAAGAGGCTTGGACACTTTCCTTCAGAGTCCACCTATTGTTTTGCATGGGAGGCTGATTGCCCTGTTGTGATCTTTCAACACAATTTGTTATGCAGTGTTGCTGAGGAATATATTTTATATGAATCACCTGATGGTCAAAAGTACATGGAGGATTGATGGTGTACCATTAAGAAGTGGAATAAATTGCAAGGAAAAAAAAGCAATTGAAGGATTTGTATATAATGTCATTACTGAAAATAAACGTTCTTATATACATGTACATGTTGACTATATTACATGTATATAACAGGCTATACAACGCTATACACGTTGCCCGTTGATGTGAATGTATAGTTTGAAGCTGGGGAACGTGCACCAATGGAGCTGCCCCGTAGGTGTTGCTCATTTTAGTCTGTGTTTGTTGAGAGCTGTGTTCTATTTTAATATATTGTCATTCATTCCCTTGCAAAGGACGTTTGACTGTGGGTTTTATTTGAAACTGGGCACACATGTTAACAATACATATGGTCTTCATAAGATGAAAGGAGGACATTTGACATCAACCTTCTTATGAAGTTAATACTTAACACATTATTTATGTTATAATGACGATAATGCTAGATGGAATTTGTCAGAAAAAGAACCAGCTTTTTTTAAAACACTTATGTAGGCTGTGTGTTCTCCAGAAGATGGAGACTTTTTCTCCGTATGCCTCTGGAGATGCAGGAGCTGTAGTGTACTACAATGTCAAGATCATTTGTTTTTAATGTGAAACACAATCAAATAGTCCCCCTCCATAAATACAGTTAGAAGATCAGCTCACCGGTCAGGGTGTGCACTTTTTCCTCTCATTGATTTGTTTTCTCTGTGCAGGTGCCCTACAAACAACCTTTAGTGAAAATGGCCCGTGGACTCCTGTGCCTTCTTTGTCAAATGTTAATTCATGTACCTAATGTTTCGTGTATACCCATGTCCCTAACATGCTATTATTAGACCATGAGTTTTGGATCCCCCTGGCTATTGTTAGATATACACAACTGCATGATAAAGGAGCCATGAATGCTAATAGAAGTCACTCAGTCATCGGTGCCAGCAGCTCCCCCACTAGGTTTGCAGACACTCCTGCAGTAGCAGCCAATAGTAAGATTACGATGCCCCTCCCCTCTGCTCCTCCCCTCCGGGTTTCCATGGTTGCCACGGTTGGGCCCGCCTTGGGGGAGGAGGGGCGAAGGCAGTGAAAGCTTTCTCCTCACGCCTCATAGCAGAGGGGAGGGCAGCGAGGCTGATGACACTTCCGGCCTCCCACAACGTCCTTGAGAGACAGACCCTGACATTGCTGAGTAGACCGCGGCTGCTGCCTCGACATGTACGAGGCTAGACGCTTAGCTTTGCAGCGCAGGAATCCTGTCAGTGTTATTTACATGATAAAAGGCCCATACAGGTCACATTTAAAGATTTAAAGCCTAACGATGTAGTGTGGTGTGTATGTTCTCTTCTCTGATAGCAACGTGCTCTAGGCTTGTTAAAGGTCATATCGCCAGCTTTACACCTGAGCACTAGCTGTTTCAGTGCCATATTGTAGCATCTATATTTAATGTAAAACAAAAAGACATTCTGAATGGAATATAATTCGTCACATTGTAACACTATGCTTTATATTTCCGTTCACAAAACAATCAGTCTAGTTAAATAATCTATTTAAAGCTTCCAACTGTAAATAATGGTTGTGGCTACATTGTTAATTTTGAAGTAGAAATAAAATGCTGGTGTGTGTATTGAATGTAGCTGTAAGCAGCTTAGCAGCATAAGATCCAAACAGAGCCCTGCCAGCTACTGCAAGCTCAATGCTATTCGTGTAGTCAGGTGGGCATACAAATGTTTTGGGCAAACTATTTTTTGTTTACCAGAGAATAGATACATCATATAATATTTATAGAAAAATATTAAATACAGCAAACTTATGTGGGATTCAGTAGGGTTGAATACGAGAGGCACACAAGTATCCTTGTATCCTTTACATATTTACATATACTGTATATATGTTGCATATATATATATATATATATATATATATATATATATATATATATATATATACGTGTATACATACATAACTGTTAGGATTAGATTGTGCTTTGTCTCGTCTCTACCGAGTGTTGCATGCAGTTGTGTGTTTGTTTCATGACCAGCCTCCCAACACAGACCTTGGGAACACAGCAGCCTGCAGCTGCTATGTGAGGTACGACATCACTGTGCCTCTGTTCACTTAAGGGTTCTGATGGTCTATCTTCCAGAGCCAAAGATAAATGCCAGCGATCAGATCATACTGTCATCAGACGGTCCGGCCCAGGCCATCACCATGTGGTGCAACCTGACCACTGCTGACCACGCCCACCAGGAGAGCTTCTGGATGAAGAACAGCCTGGAGATTGACAAAACGCGCACAAGGACAAACAACACAAGCCACAGGTGAATACAAAGTATCTTTGTTTGTTGAGCAATGGATGGCTAGTGTTCCAAATAGTCGTATTTCAAACGTAAAAATGCCTCGTCCCTGCCGTCCAAACACTTGGCCAAGCCGGGACGCATAGCACTACGGGTCACCCCCGGGTGCGAGCTGGAAGTGGTTTCATCCATAGTGTGGACAGTGTGCTACCCCGGTTGACGCTCCACAAACTCTTCCTTGCAACAAAATTAGACCAATCGGTTTGTGGCTTGTCACATTACTTTCAAATAAAACCATGGACTGCAGATTTAGAATTAACAAGGTACTCAAAAAGGTTCAGAACTGCCCTTCCTTGATTAATCTAAAGACATTTTTTTAATAAAATATGAAACATGCCTCGGGCCTTAAAAGACTGTGAAATAATGTGGAAATACCATATGATAGTAATGCATTGCATGTGTGTGTTAATGCAGAATCAATAAAGCGAAGGCAGACGACGCTGGAGAATACATGTGTGTTTTCACGTTTGAGAAGGCACCAAATGCTAATACTACCATTGAAGTGAAAGGTAAGATTTTACGATGCATTGCAAACAACATTGTCTTGAACATATTGAACAAATGTTGGACTACAAAATATAGTTGACATATTTTTCAAGACTTTGAAAGCTTAAAATATTGGTCATGTAATATCCCCTGAATGAAAAAATAGAGGGAGAAAGCCACAGCTTCAATAGAAAACCTAAAGCTCTGAGTGGGAAGTCCTGGCTAGTGTGTGGTTAATGACATGGAGCCATCCTGAGGCTGTAGTCACTCTTTTACTGAGGAAACAGCACAGCAGTACATGCTGCTGTACATTAACATGTGCCTAACAAACTTCACATTAACATGTGCCTAACAAACTTCACATTAACATGTGCCTAACAAACTTCACATTAGCATTACTCCCATCGTCATAGAAAGGAAAAATGTGTGCACTATTACGGTCCTTTTAATGATGTGAAATCAGCCCACCAGAATGCCTCTACCATGTCTATTTGACAAAATCTTGACAACTCTGCAGTAATCTGAAATAAGGTGGTGGAAAGGGGAAAGAGAAAATAGTTTAAAACTGAGAAAACCTGTACACAATTTTCTATGCCGAGGGTGCATAGTGAGGATGTCCCCCTCACTCTGTATAACGTCTTATTAAGTAACGGCCATGGGGGATGGCCATGTGTGTTCTGACTTCATTGCCCAGTTAAGATGACAGAACTTATTGCCATTAAAACCTCAGTGTCCTACCATCTGGCAGACTGAGCCCAACTTGCACTTCTCTGGAGATGCGATGCAGTTTGCTCTGTTTGATTTGGCATTGCGGCCATTTTATTGTATAAAGCAATTGCTGTAATGCAAGGTTCATGGACATCTTAATATTATTTTTAAGAAATGTGTATTGACGTATGATGGTGATCGCTGCATATTAATATCATAGATAGAGCTCCTTATCGTGTGCCCATGACTGCAGTTCACCGAGATCCTCGCCTACAGTGTCCTTGGCAGTCTCATCCTTATAGGACTGAGCTCAGAGGCAACAGATGGAGGGCTGTGTGATGTTGTGGGATTAAGGTTCTGAATCCCGTCCCAGCCATCTCTATGAGAGCAGAGGAGTATTGTCTGTGTTACTAAGCCGGGCCACAGATAAACGGTTTACCCTCATAGTTCTCAAAATTGCATTGATTGTATATATTTGACATTTATTTTTATAGTATTTCAAATTCATATAAATAATTAATAAAATATGTTATAATATACACTTGTAACAATGGAAAGCAACAAAGCAGAAATATACAAGTCAGTCAATTTCTATAATCTGTGACGTCACATTAATCTCGTTTCATTCCAGTCTTATTAACAGCTATGACCTAGCTCATCCTCACATGGAGCTGATATTCATAAAGTAGCAACCTACCTCAGCTAAAGATTAGTAATCATAGGCCGTCAGGAGTGTGAAATGGTGGCTTCTCCGGGTTTTTGGCACCACTCAAGAGAGCTGTCTCAGCGCTGTCAGTCATCAGCATAATTCAATAAGCATCAGCCATAAATGATCTGGGCCCCTCCCTGACTTGGACGGGACACACGCACCATAATAGTGGTGTGATGTCACCACAGAACCTCTTCTGATTTGCACCATCGCGTGCACTGCACAATACAAAAAGATAACAAAGATTTGAGCCAGACTTTTTATTCTGCTTAATAACATGGAATAAATTATCACCGTTGCAAGTATTAGAGAGAAACTGAAGCAATGATCTTTCTGATGTGTAGTATGTATTAGTTATTTTTGTGACAAGAGTAAACGGAATGCCATTTAGGATGGAAATAGTCACTGGTACTTTTAACATATAACATTTAAAATCTAATCGCACCCCCCGATAAGATATGGTAGTTTTTAAATCAACACCTAGGGTCAGTTAGTCATTGAGAAATCTGTTGAAGTATCTGTTGAAGTATCTCTTGAAGTATCAAGTCAAAAGTCCTATGTCTGAGTGTAATTGTGTTTTTGAGGTCCATGGACTAGGACTAGGTTCAGCTGAATCACGGTTACATTTCAAATGTTTTGGTCCCGGTTCAGTACTATGTATTTTTTTTACCCCGCGCTACTCACTATGACATCAAATGCTCATCAGATGTTCCTTGTCCACTCCCTCATAAGGAAATCTGCCCTGACATGAATGGTTGATGTGTTGTTGTATATGTTAGCCAGTTATATATGAATTAGTGTCACCATAAATGTCTCAGAGCGCTTGACGTGCTGGTATAAGTAATGCCTGCTAATATAGTATAAAGCATCTGTTTCAATGTATCACATGGCGGCAACTGCAAAATGGGCCAAAGTCAGGCAGCCTTTTCGTCCCTGCCGTACCATTTTTCAATCCGTTACAATGTGAATACGGACTGAGAGCGACAAAACCTTTATGAATCGGTCCAGTATTGTACATTGGTGCCTCTGTCACAGACCGTCAACCCAAAGAGCTTGTATTTAGCACAGACATGCCAAGAGCCAGGCTTAGAGGGGGTCTGAATAAAATGTACAAATATATACAGAAAGTTGACGGATACCCTTGTTACACATCAGCCTGAGCCTTTCAGGTTCCAAACCTGACGCAAAAACTGTCTGGTCAGCAACAACCGGCTGAAGTGTGTCCACTTTAATTCACAAGAGTTTTGTCACCATCAGCCGGTTTCTACAGAAAAATTACACCATACAGTGAAAAAGAAACAATAGTACAGTAGAATTGCTTCTCACACATTTGTTTATGCCACCTGGTCCCAGTCAAAATGCTGCTTTGAGTCATTTGAGTCTAATTGCTGCCAACCATCGTATGTGTCTAACAGTTTTACTTTATCCTGCCAGCTGCACCTGACATCACTGGCCACAAGAGAAGTGAAAATAAAAAAGAGGGAGAAAATGCAACAATGTACTGCAAGTCTGTAGGTTACCCGCACCCGGTCTGGACATGGCGCAAACTGGAGGGAACATTCTACACGGTACGCCACTGTCTCTCCCTTCGATTACAACATCTACATCTGCTGATGTTGTTGGTTTTCCAGCCTGTATGTTTGTGATGGAATATACAAGGTCCATCAGTGTGGGATGAAACTTGGCTTGAAACTGTGGCTTGAAACTTGTGTTTCAGGACATCGACAACTCTTCCGGAAGGTACTTAATCACAAGCCTCGACAACTACACAGAGTTGAACGTTCTGAACTTGGACATAAACATGGACCCTGGGGAGTACCAGTGCAATGCCACCAACATCATCGGCACCACCGGATCCACCACTATTCTCCGGGTGCGCAGCCTCCTAGCACCGCTCTGGCCTTTCCTCGGTGTGTTGGCAGAAGTCATCATCCTGGTTATCATTATCGTCGTCTACGAGAAGCGCAAGAAGCCGGACGAAATCATGGACGGTAAGAGCCGTTAGTCAAACGCTCATCATGATCCTAATGCCAAGAGTGTATTGTTAACGAATCTCAGCTCACATAGAAACAATGAAACGGCATCCTTATAATCCGAAGCTGAAATAATTACACACCAATTTCAGTTTTATTAAATTAGAGAATGCCGTATTTTTAACACATTCAAATAAATATCAAACGATCAGTTGGAAAGTTACTTTGATTAGGCATAGACCAGAGATGACATTGCATGATTGGGAAGTTTTACTTAGAGAATATGCAAATTCCCTGCCTGCAGCGTTTGCTGGGACATCTATCTTTAGCAGTGCGCTGAAGTATTGTTATGCTACTATCACATAGGAGGATGGGATGTAAAGTCACAACAGCTGTTGACTGCAGCTAATCAGCTTATTTGATCACTACTGAAGCACTGAATATTTTCATTTGCTTAACTTTGCAAGAAGTGAGGATTGGTAAGGGATTACCAATCCTGTTCAGGGGCCTCACCTCGTCAGGGGCCTCACCTCTTTTGCATGTCAACTGACAAAGGAAGGACATTGTGGCTTACAAGACACATTTTGAGTTGAATGACAACTTGACCTTTACAGCTGCACATTCGGAAACAACAGGGGGTCCCACAGCTAACCTTTCCAAGAGTTTGCTATTTTGGTAATGTGCTAATGGCTATAATAAAAGATAATTTCCCCAACCTTATGCGATAATGAAACAGTATTCATCATCCCAAGGCCTAATCAAAGGGTTGAGAGTGTTTAACTTAATATACAATATATGATTTAATTGATTTGATTTAATCTCCCCCTCTTTCCAAATGGCATCATAATCTAAATGGGTGGTAAGTGAGTGCTTATGCATGCTTTCAGAGATTGCTGTGTCGGTTTGTGTGTTTTTGCTAGCCTTAAAATTCATCTTAAAAACAGATCTTTGCTCATCTAAAATTTAGCCATCCAAGTATACATTTATCTCTTCTCTTATGCAGACTAATTTCTGTGAAGACAATAATATCACATTTTCACGTGATGATGAACTGGCCTTGGATCAATAACCTCAAACCTTCAAAACGGCCTCAAATATGTTTGAACAGACATTTTCATAAATTATGCCTATTGCTACGTTATTTAGCAAATATGTAAATGAAATATGTTTTCAGCATTGTGCGTAGTGTATTTTGGCACAGCTACCTAGGTAAGCATTGAACACGGCCCGTAGTTTTTGGTTTGATCTACCAGAAAAATGAGCAGATTAAGGTGGATTATATTTTCCATATTTACGCCATTCAAATCAGAAACGAGGACTCCCCACTCTATCTCTTTGCACCCTCTCTCTAAATATCCCTTCAGCATCATGTTTTCCTGGGGGCTTTGTTCCTGGCCTACTCTGCACGCATTATAAATGATGTCTTCATGATGGTTTACGAGCGTTTCAACACTCAGTGTATGCTTGAGTGGGCTTGAACGAGATGAATTTCTATTTCCAAACAAATCTGTAAAATGTTATGCTTTTTCTATGTGTGCCGAATCAAACAAATCACATTTGTTATAGAAACATGTTATAGTATGTCATTGGGTCACAATGTTTAGGCTAATAAACATGAACAAATGTAGTGTGCATGCATGCACTTACAGGCCCTTATTCTAGTGCCAAACCCACGTACCACTAATCTGTATTTACAGAGCTGCTAAACTGCTGCTGTAAAACATCGGATTGGCTATTTTACGACTTAGTGGAAAAGCGGACGGTGGGATTGTTGGTGTATGTCAGCACACATTATCTATTCTACCCGCAACAGCCGCACAATCATTCCCCATCATGTAACATTATAACTGCCATAAAACGAACCGCCACAATAATGCTTTGGAATGCTTCTGCTGCTGTTCCCGGCTCCCTAGCTGCATGTCAATGGTAACCAGCCCACAGCCTAACGGTCACTAACCTGTTGGTGCGTCATCATGTGTATGCTCAACACCAACCACCGAGTCAGCATCAGACCCAGGGTCTTTGAGCCATCACTCACTGCGATGACATGCAATGTTTGATCATTACCTCCGCAGGGGTTTTACACCATCAGCTTGTGTCGGTTGTACTGTGATTTCGGAGTTTTATGAAATAGCATGTCAGTTGAATAATTCATAACATGGGGAATATGATTTTTATCAGCCAGCCCATTACATTTGGTTCCTCCGTAGAGCCTGACCGTCCCACAACATGAATGGTGTCATGACGCTTGGCGTATTGTCCAGCGTGATTAAATAATGAAGAGGAAATAGAATCTCTACTCCGCTCTAATTGGTTCATTTTGAATGAAAGCGGACCCATGCTATTCAGAAAGCTGTACAGAATTGGCCGTATGACAGTGATTGTGTAACATATCTAAAACCTGGTTTCTGCTTCTTTCCGGTGTCCTGTCCCACTGTAAAGATGACGAACCAGCCGTACCAATGTAAGCACATCCACACGTTCACCTTTCAATGTTAAAACTCAATGTTCTGTGCTGTTGCACAAACTGTAAATAATCTTGTGCTCCGCTTCGTTTCCAGGAAAACAAATTCAACAAACAACCACAAAGAGAAAAATATTCGGCAGAGGAATCAGAAATAGGGTACGTACTTGTTCCTCACTAAATGATGGGGAAAGGGCACTACACACCAAACTTGTGGACCTTACTTTCATTTTCTTTTTCCATAGATGTGATGACTGCACAACATACTGACCGCATGAAGGTATCAGAAGATGGTGGGAACTCCCAAGATGTTTTTAATAAAGCATATCTTGTCTCTCTCGGTGAAACAATATCAGCATAACACTGGCAACAAAATGAACATAACGGCTGTCTTAAGCATGCCTGATTCAGTCTTAATAGAAGAAAGATTTCAAGCCTGAATACGAAGACTAAATCCACCGCAGAGGTGAACACATTTTTAATGTGCTGTTGATGTCTCCCTGTTTTTCATTTACCCGTCCTCCAATGAGGTGATCCTTTTTGTATTACATATCATGTAAAATGCATGCAATATAATTACGCAATAGGATACTCAGAATAGACATGTTCTGTGGTTATCCCTCATGTACTAGTACGTGGCTTTTTTGTGTCTGAATTACCTTTTGTCCCTTCCTTTTTATGGAGTCATCTTGAATTTAACATAAAGATATTGGTATATTCTTGAAAGATTTGTACAGCATATCATGGTCATTTAAGTATGTTTGATTTTGTGACTAGAGTCCACTTTTAACACAACTTTTATGGTGAAGCAAGGGCTTCAATGACAGTGGCAGTATTTAACTGAGAGTGATTACAGAAAATGACTATTGTGTGTTAAAGCTAGCTAATGAAAAAGTGTATTATGATTATTTTTTTCCAGATTAACGTAGGTGTCTTGTATATGTTGCGGTATGAGTGTTCAAATGATAGCAAATCTGTAAAAAATATATAATAATTTTTATATTTCCCAATTTAATGGATTGATTTTTATCTTTATTTTTTCTCTCTTCAAATGTACAGCATGGCTATAATCCTATGCAATATGTATTCATAAATAGATATATGGAGGGCAGTTTGTTATACTCAGTGAAGCTTTAATATCGTGGGAACACTTGGAAGCTGACTAGCAAAATACACTGCTGTAGCTGCATGACTCCTATCAATACAGTGTATCTATGTGTGTTGAGGTGCAAATGGACCTGACTTAGGTTTGGAATGAGGGACCAGAGTAAAGAGCCACGATCTTACAAATGAGACCAATATTTTTTTTCTAAATAAAAAAAAAAACAAACACCAAGGTCATCGCATTTTTTTCATGTTCTAACTTAAGATGCTACGACGTTGTACCAGTCCATGCGAATAACCCATATACTGTATGAAATAACCTTTTGATGTAGTCAATATCTCCATACCACCAACACACAGCCTACGCAGACAGAAACAAGAAAAGAGAAGCGGGTGACCTGATTTGACCTTCACCCCCTCTGCTGTTGTTAAGGTCAGGCCTGAAGCAGCTTCATCAGCTCTCCCTCTACCTCCTCCACAAAGGCAGGGAAGCTGGAGTCCAGCAGACAGGCCCGCAGAAAAGCCTCCAGGTTGCCCGCTGGCAGGGGGCTGTGGCGGTACACCAGGGGTAGGGACAGACCCTGCTCCCCGATGAAATGCTGCATGGGAGAAATGGGAGGTCAAGGGCCTTTTATGGGAGTGAAACAGACATCTCTCTCTCTCTCATCCCACTTCAGAGCCCCACTGTGTTAGCATGGCAAATCAGCAGGACAGAATTGCATTGAATAGGTCCTTGAAAAATAAAACAAGCAAATTGCGCATTTTTAATGGTGAGAAAACAAGGGGGGAATGCAGTGTCAAGTCCCTCTCAATATTTTGAGTCAGCCAGCTGGATTTGCTATTTAGCATAACTAATGAGTTGAATCTGCTGGTTGGATGCAAGCATAGACTGAAAATCATGGCAGTGTTTCTAATTTTGGACCTGGAATAACCCATATTTTACAAAAATGACACATTTTATTGTGAATTAAGAAAATATTTCATGTAAAATGTTCTAGTGCTGACAGTGTATTTGCATTTGAATAATTCAATGGTTAGTGATAAGCTTCTGTTTCTCCAGCAGTACCTGGGCAAGACGTTGGATGGACAAGGACCCATGGAGGGTCTCGGGCTCCCCTCTCCCCGCCGTGCCCTGTGCAGTCTGATCACACAATAAAACACCGCAGACAGGGGTCGTAATAGCTGGCCATGTAACCGGAGGGTTAGACGTCTAATCAATCACTTCATTATTAATTGAAGGATGCCAACCCATCAAAGCTTCCCACTCTATATCATCACGGCAGGCTCTTTAAATGCGCCTGAAAGGTCACACTTTCAACTATTCCTGACAATAAGCATTCCTGTTTCCCACTGGATCTGTTCTTGCTTCCATGACACTGCTCTTCTATGTAAACCTATGTAAATGTATATAAAAAAAACCTAGATCGCCATGCTTCCAAAAAGGACGACAAATACATTAAATGCTTATTTTATTTTAACAATAAAAAATAAAAAATAAAAAAACAGTCTGAGTTTCGTTGTTTGAATGCCAATAGCCTCAGGTTGAATCCTGAGGACATAGCTACATAAACATGTTTATCATGGGAGACTTGTGCTACAGAGATCATCTTGGGACACAATACTTGTAATTGGATGAGTAATTTGGGCTTTAAACAATTCAATGAAGAAGTTTGGCCATATTTTAAGAAACTGCTATCTTACTTACCTCAACCTCTAAGAGGCAAGGACAATGCTGTCAACAGCACCATCTAGTGGGAACACTAGAGCAGGTAACACAAGGATGTTGCTCTTCCTCACAGAGAAAAACTACCATTTAGACTGGTAAGAGGAGTATAGTGGGTTGGTTGACCTCTGAAGTACATATGCCAGACGTATGACTCTTCGGCATACATTTTGTCTCACATCCCGGACAATTCTAATTCCAGCTTGGTACCTGAACTGTACGGAGGGGGGGTTTCCACACACAGTGGTGTGCTGTGATGCGGGTTACCTGCTCTGTGTGTGTGGGGCTCGCAGCAGGGGGCTGATTGGGGGGCGCGGGCACACAGGGGGGAGGCGCTGCCGTGTCATCTTGAGCGGTGACAGGCAGGTACCGCGTCAGCTTGGCGACGGCGCTGGAACACCTCTCCAGAGCCTCTGCCTTGCTGGCCCCCGCGAACTGCATCCTCATGACGCGGCTCTCTCCCTAGCGAGACGCCACAGCGCACTGCGTTCAGGGCTCTGCTGTGCCGTGGACTTTAACTCACGTGAAGCGTTAAGAGTGAAACTAAATATCCATGGGTTCCAGCAGCCTGGGGAACCGAGCGCCGGCCCCTGTGTGTCCACCTGGAACCACCCCGTTCACAATGTCAATTCATTTGCTCCACATAATAAGCGTAGGCTTTCTTTATTCAAGAACTTGGAAGTGGCCGTTAACCCGTTAACATTATTTTCGTGTTTTAGATGCTGGGAAGACACATCCACGAAAGGCTTAAAACTCCTGCCAATGGTAGGTTGTAACACACAAAAACAACTGACCTTTATAGAACAATGAAAAAGCAGATTGTCTGTTTTCCTCTGTACTTTGAGGAATTCTGTTGCCCCAATTAAAGATATCCCATCCTGAAAGAAAAACAAGCCATACCATTATACAACAATATGATGCGAAGTTAATGAAAATCACAAAATCAGTTACAAATGATACTCATAACTGATATTCATAATTTCAAAGCAAACAATATTTTCACATTACCACGTTACACATTAACAGTGTACAAATACAAGTTAGGGTCTCAGCAGAAAGCTGATCGTTGAGATGAAGATAGGAAGAAGATACATAAACTTGTCTGCAGGGGTCTCCATTTACTCAATAACATTATTGTCTCAGCGCTCTGGAGATTAATTTCCCTGAATTAATTTTGAGGAACATACGTACCATGTAAACACATTATGTCTGTGTTGTATGTCTATGACTAAACAAGACTAAGTATAGAAGTTATATGTGAATAGTATCAAAAGGTATCAAAAACACAAATATTTAATTACTATCAACACGTGTGTTTGTATTAGGATCGTATTATTGCAATCACGACATTAATAATAGTCTGCATTTCAACGATTATTTGCAGTGCAGAGGTATCCTATTACATGGAATGACATTTAGCTGAGCTCAGCGTGAACACAACAGGTCCTATCTATGGCTGTGCAGGCTATCGTACTAAGCTCTCACCCATGAAGGATTCAGAGATTTTTTGCAGCAACCAATCTGAAATAGACCAGTCTATCATCCACTGTAAAAGCTCTCAGTGGTCTGACCCGGGTATGTCTGGCAGGGTTCCCTGTATGTCCTGTCACAATACTATTAATGAGACCTTCTTTAGCCACTGGGCTTCTGCCGTCCCCAGGGCAGCAAATTACCTGCTTAGTCCTCCACTGTGATTCATGATTATCGAATTCTGCTCAACTGCATTACTGATCTTCCAAAATGATCTCACCACTAACAAAAGCATCTGGCCCTGATCTGAGAACACTGATTCAAATGTCACACTTAAAATGGACCAACACCTCTGGTTCTGACTGTGCCCTGGCGGGGTCCTGCACAGGGAATTGAAAAGTGGAAGCCAGCGTGTCGGGATGCACTGGGACGACAAATGTCAAAACAATGTCCCACACCGCATACAAACTAGAGGGGCCATTGGTCTGGTCGGGCTGGTGTTCCCTGACCGTATTTCTGTCCAAATGTCCATTCGCCCTGAGGGGTCTTTTTTTTTTATGCCCAAACAGGAGCACCGCCAAAAAAAGTGATGGCACTATCCTTTAACCTGTACCCAAGTAAACCTTGAAATGAACAGGCCTAACGGGTCCCTCCCCGGAGATTTGGGGTAAAATGTCAGACTGTAGAGCTGAATATTTCATATTGACTTCACAAAACGGTTTCATCTGGAAAGCCATGGTCTCATAAAATCTGGCACAGCATTTTGCCATCAACTGGACTGCTACAAATCAGGACCGTTTCATATAGGTCGACTTATCAGTATTGGCAGGGTTAAAAAACGCTCTCATACGAAAGTAGGCATGAATAACTGTCTTGCGCACACTTTCCATTAACATGTTATCACTGAACTGTAACACACATGACCTTAAAGGAGTGCAAGGTGACAGATGAGAGGGTGTGCTGGGGTCACACGGCCTGCTTACCATGAGCTCTGCTCCTCGAGACACTAGCATGTGTCCAGAGTCCACCACGGTGAGCACGAGCTCACGGTGACTGCTGTCTGCCTCGAATACCTTGTGGACAGCAGTTAACAGTAGAGGACAGCAGTTAACAGTAGAGGACAGCAGTTAACGGCAGTGGACAGTAGTGAACAGTAGTGGACAGTAGTGAATGGTAGTGAACTGTAGTGGACAGTAGTGAACAGTAGTGGACAGTAAAGGACAGCAGTTAACAGTAGAGGACAGCAGTTAACGGCAGTGGACAGTAGTGAACAGTAGTGGACAGTAGAGGACAGCAGTTAACGGCAGTGGACAGTAGTGAACAGTAGTGGACAGTAGAGGACAGCAGTTAACAGCAGTGGACAGTAGTGAACAGTAGTGGACAGTAGAGGACAGCAG
>OMKI01010818.1:0-18902 GCA_900302315.1 Phycis blennoides | reverse complement strand
ACACACACACACTTTTTGCGGGGCGTCACCAACGGAAGACACGCCAGAGGTCAGCACACACACATTTACTGTTATTACTCCAAGGAAGGAGAGAGGAGAGGGAGGAGAGGAGGAGAGGAGAGGAGGGGAGAGGAGGAGAGGAGAGGAGAGGAGCGAGGAGAGGAGGGGAGGAGAGAGGAGAGGAGTGGAGGGGAGGAGAGGAGGAGAGAGGAGATGGAAGTACGGCGACAGAAGAATAGACCCCTCCTCCCCTCCCTCCCTCACCCTCTTCACCCTGTGGTTGCCATGGTAACAGTAGTGGATGGTGCCGGGTGACTGATTTCTTGTACAGCTGTGTAGCTCGGAGGAAGAGGCAGAACGAGGCGAGGAAGGATGGAGAGAGAGAGAGAGAGAGAGAGAGAGAGAGAGAGAGAGAGAGAGAGAGAGAGAGATGGAAGAGACACACTGTACCTATGTCAGAGAATGGGCGTGGTTTACGCAACAACAACCATTGGTTTCTTTCGAACACCCTCCATCCACAACATCCATCTATGGTGGAGAGAAGCCTCCTTTTGTTTCCATAGACAAATGAACCCTCTCGCGGACGGCTCATTTACATCGTGTTCCTTTTTCTAACTGATGCAGACGGGATAATGCGTCTTTATCGAGCTATGTAAATGACGTCGTTTGATTTCAACCGATCAATGCCTCGAAGCCACAAAGCACAGCTCCCTAGCTGGAACTTAATCCATGACACACACCTGACTCTCTTTTCTAAAATAACTTTTATTCGCATTATTATCGTTGTATTGATTTGTGTAGGTTTTTTCGTTTCACAACACTGCAACACTGCCCCCTGGTGGCGTGTCGTGAGAGCGACGTCATTGAAGGATCATGTGACCCACTAGAGGCCGGCGCTTCTTAAAACGAGGCTAGTGATCGTATGACGTGACCTCTGACCGCAGCGTATCTGCGCACTGCCGTCACGGACGTCAAATCGAGCGTGCAGTGAAATTTACAACATAGCAGTTTATCTGTGACTCACTGGAAAGACATGACCGAGAAGTCTCCAGAACAATGCTCACAAGAATGGTACGTCAGCAGCTGTAGATGTAAAAACACATTCTCACCGTGTGTGTGTTTTTTAATCTAACAAATATCGTTCAAACTCTTGATGTGACTTTGTGCTTTTTGTCCATAACTTGTAGTTGTGTGAAGAAAAAACAACATGAATTAAACTTAAAGTAGACCAGGGATGTATATTTTGGCAAATAAATGTACCTTTATTTCATTGAGTATTTAGGGTATTAGTACCACAAAAGGCACAGACTTCATCAGAACACAGCTGACCCAAAGGAAAAGAAGAAAATAAAAATCTACATTTAAGTCATTCATTTATTTTCCTGTGAGGAGATCCTTTCACAGAAAGGATGAGCACAGACAGAAGACCCCTGGAGCAGACACCACAGGACGGCTGTGGTTCTGTACCTTGACTCTGACTGAATAGGTCAACATCAGATATCTCCATCAGTAACTACGATGAGCTGAAGCAGGTGGAGTCAAATGTGCGTTGGTTTGCATCCCAGACATGGCAGCTATGTCCTGGTCAGGTCTGTGTGCCGTCTGTCATCTTCAGTGAGGCTGTGATCTTCAGAAGGAATTCATTGAATGATGCTTTAGATTAAACCAATGGACCATAAGATCCATCTTTTGTTTGAAAGGTATTTTAAGATGGTGTTCAAGTTTCTTATGTCGTTTTGACAAAGCTAATGCAGCATAATGTCAATTTAGTCTTTTGTTTTCCCCATTTTAACAGTTCTAGACTATCAAATTCAAACCAAGGGCCGAAGCCCAGAACCAGATCAATAAAGGTTGCAGATAAATCCACTTGAAGACTCTTATTTTGAAATAATGGTGAGCTCATGTTTAACAAATATTTAGTCACCAGATAATGAAAACTGCCGTAATATTATGATATAAACAATGCTTTTGATAAACGATGGATACGGAATGGACAAAATCTTGGCACACATTATTATTTTTCTTTTTACAAAATTAGTTAACGCTGAAAGCCAGTTAGCTAGCATTAGCTAGCTAACATCCCTTTGTTCTCCTGATACCATAAACTATTCAACTCAAGTAAAAAACCTTTTGTGAAACACGACGGCGGTAACAGGTTCCTCAGGCGAGTCTCTCGCTGGCCACCAGGGGGCCACAACATGAAGACCAACGGTACAATAACACTGTCCACACGGCTCCTAATACTGACGGACTGACGGACACAACACTCAATACAAAAATACAAGATGGCCACGATGATGATGACGAAGATGATGATTTTTGGGAAAGGTAAAAAAAAACTGTAGGATAAAAAAAATTATAAAAGTTATTCATTCCAGTTTGAAATAATTATGGAAGCAAAACAAACACGTGTTCTATACAAACAACAATGCAACATATCTAAAAGAGTCAGAACAAAGAATCCACGCTGAACTCAATCTTGTACTGTGATGTGAACGATTTGTTAACCCAATAGAGGGTTTTCAGAGAAGAACATCTCTTGAATGAAAACTTCAACAAATAAAACATAAAAAATGGCCATGAAGAAATATTAATAATCCCAGTTAATGTAAAAAAAAGCAGTCTATCTGACCAAATAATGTGTTGTATTGAGGGGTCACAGGGTCTGAGTTGTGACCATTTCCTGCGAGGGAGGAGTGCTTCACACTAAAAGCGTCTTTTTGGAAATCACATTCAGTGAATGTTATGTTATGATTGTCGCGGTGAGCGTATTTGCGAGATGTTGCAGGAACTTGCATAGTATGAGGAAAGGCACCTCTGGTACGTGTTTAGGAACATGTATGTCGTATGTCTGTACCTGCTGTGGTCAGAAAGACATGGAGCTCGCTGGGGAATCCCAGGAGCCACTCAATGACTCCACTTCCCATAATGCCCCTTTAACCGTCGCAGCTCCAGGGGTCAAAGGTCAGTGATGGGGGTTACATGGTAGCGTCATGCGGGTGAACAGTTGGTCTACACGTCTCCATGGAGCAGCGCCTCTTTGGTTTTCAGCCACGTGTGTGTGTGTCCTCCAGCAGCTCCTTAATGGGCACTGTCATCATGGCGATGCCCGTCTGGTGAAGCTCTCAGAGGTGTTGGCCCGGCAGAGCAGACGTGTCCAGGAGGGGAAGAGGATGGTTTGCCACTGACGTAGATCCCGCTCCATTCCTCCAGTCTGAATCCATGTCGCACGCCTGAAGCAGGACTCCAACTACAAACCAGTTTCAAACCGCTGAAAACGTGTTCACTCCTGTTGAAGCTAGTTCCCCCCCACCCTCCTGACTTCTGCCGTCACAGATCGTGACCGGTTCAAACTGCTTCTGACCAGTTTGGACGACCGGATCTCTGGCGTGTTCCCCCTCTCCCCCCCCACCCCTACCTCCCCCCTACCTCTCCCCTCTCACACAACGAACTCTGGCACCTCATCGCTGGTCAGGTCCAGGGAGAAGTACTTGTTGGTTCTCTTGATGGGGAAGGCGTGCTGCTCCTCAGCCAGCCCCTGGTAGCCACAGCTGTCGCTGAGCTCCTGGGCACAGCCGAAGGTGTAGCTGTGGGCAGTGTCCTGGCAGAGCTCCGCCCACTGCATGCAGCCCTTCTGGTAGAGCCGCACGTCGTCCAGGGATTGGCTGTGGCGGTCAGTGGAGGGCGGGGTCTTACGGCACACCAGCGTCTAACGGGAAGAGCGGGAAACAGGAAGTGCTTCAAGTTAGGATGTTCTGGAAATGTAGTCCAACGCCTGGAGGTATCAGACTTGGGAGTAGGACTCATCTTCTTGCTTTATGATGATAAAATGATAAAATTGTCTCATAATTATTGTATAAAATGAATGTGGTTCAAATTTAATTGATTCACTCTGTTAATCTTGAATCAATCAAGTTTAATTGAACAAATATTTCCACTGCTACCTGAAGAGGGCAGTATAGTCACAGCAAACCACACAAAAGGTCCTGTCCCACAAAGAAAGTTATGGTTTTAATTTTGTACGTCACAGCATCTGAAAAGCCTACTCCACTGTCTTGGCAATGACTTCCTTTGTATGTTGATAATCTTGTGGATGCCTCGTATCAATCTGGCTGTCTCGGTGTTGAGTAACAAACAGAACTCTAGTGACCACATGGAGAGCAATGCTGGCAGCCACTTCACTTCACTTGTAAAGTTCCTCTGGTCTCGATGCCGAGCCTCACCTGTGGGAGGGATTCGATGCTCTGACCCCTCATCTTCACCACCGTCTCGGAGGAGCTGGACGTTGACGAGCTGACCTCCTTCACGATGAGTCCTGGCAAAACCAAACACAGAGCGTCACGGTGTTGTTGCAACAGCAAGTGCACCTGAGTATCCTCTGGTGTGGTCGGGGGACATGGTGAGCATGTGTACCTGAGTATCCGCTGGTGTGGTCGGGGGACATGGTGAGCATGTCCTCGGTGATGTGAATGCACAGGTCCTGGTTCAGCTCCAGGGCCATCTCGTGGAGCTCCTCGTAGTCCTTGGGGTCGTCCACCAACATCTCAATCTCTGCGTTGGTTAAAAGATGAACATACTCAGCATCACACATTCAATATGGACAACGTTACTCGTTTTTGAATATCGTCAGTAATGTCCTGCAATGTATTTGGGTAACTTGTTCACTTCTGGACTCGTACTCAAGAGTTCAAGATTGTTCTTGTGGTGACTCTGGGGACTATGTTGGCTTTTAGATGGCCTTTATTCATTGAGCAGATGGGTCCAAAGCCAGGGGGTTTGGTCATCTCCCTCCAGGAGGTCACCGTTATAAAGGCACATTTCGCCCTGGTCTCACCCTCGTCCAGGATGCGCTCCTTTCCGCTGCTCTCCACACCAGAGGTGTGGGAGCTGCCCTGGCTGGTGGTGGAGGAGCTGCAGGTGCGCAGGGGCCGGTGGTGCGTCTGGCCGGGGGTCCGGAAGCTGTCGGTCTCGATGCCCGAGGTGTGTGAGCTGCCGTGGCTGGCAGTGGAGTGGTGGGACAGCCGCTTGTGGTGGTGAGACATGCTGCCGGCACTGCTGCCACTGGCCCGGCACCGCTTGTCCAGGGGGTCCATGTCCAGCTCCAGGGCGTCACTGGAGCTGATGTACGACTCCCGGTACTGCTTCTTCTCTGCAGGGACGGAAGTCGGGGTGCATTTGGGTCGGGAATCGGGTTTCGCGGTAGGCATTGAGATAGCAAGACTTGGCCCGTCCCGATCGGAATTGGGTTAAAGGGGTAGTTCAGAATTTTGGACATAGTACCTTATTTCCAAGTTATCCTATGTGTTATTTATCATTGGAGACATTTTCAACACATTTCATTCAGTCCTTCTAGTTGCAAAGTTGTGAGTTGCGCGAGTCAACGGTTTCAGCTAGCCTGCTAATAAAAACAGTCTTACCCACTCCACAGTACACCCAAATAAATTATAACGCCAGACTATCGATGTATATGTCTGTGTTGATAGAATAATGTTGGAAATAAAACTAACCTTGCATCGCATGAATCATGGCATTTTGAGGGACTAGTTTCTGCCGGTAACCTAGGTAATATCAGTCCGCCGCTGCCGCAGCCTACAACCAGGAAGTATAACGCTGCTGCTGAGACACAAGTCCCTCAAATGCAATGCCATGCAAGGTTAGTTTCATTGCTAACATTATTCTATCAACACAGACATTTACATCGATAGTCTGGTGTTATAATTTATTTGCCTTGGGTGTACTGTGGAGTGGGTAAGACTGTTATTAGCAGGCTAACTGAAACTGTTGACTCGCGCTAGCCTAGCACCAGCAAACTCTGCAACTAGAAGAACTGAATAAAATGTCTTGAAAACGTCTCCAATGATAAATAACACAAAGGATAACTTGAGGTTATGAGGTCCTATGTCCACAATTCCGAACTACCCCTTTAAACACAATACAGGTGTGAAGGCACCACATAGGAACTGGTTTCATGCTCTTTCACTTCACACGCGGCATCAAGACTTGGTAAATGACTCGGACTCAGACGGGACACTGATTCACTAATGAAGACGCCACTCAAAAAGAGCGAAATCGTACAAACTACAAGCGATGTAAACAAAGAGCTTGCGGCTGCAGTACCTTCGTTCTCCTCCAGGTGGCGGACCTGTTTAAGGACGGGCTGCAGGTTCATGTACAGGCGGTGGCTGTTGCTCAGCAGCTGCAGGAGGTGGCGGGAGCGCACTGGACAGCCCGTGTAGTACATCAGCTTGCGCGCACTGGGCAGGCCGTCCGGGAGGATCTCGAACTTCTTCCCCTGAGGCAGACACCAGGATGTTGTTAGGGGGGTGGCATCGCAATCCTTTTTAAAGTATTGACAATAAGGTGTCGTTAACTTGTTGGTAACATAGCAACAGAGTGCCTTAAAAACAGCTGCCTTAAAAACAGCTGTAAAAAACAGCCAAAAGTACTGGATAAATATGTTATCTTAATCTCTTAATCTACACCTTTTTAGAAACTACGTTGAAGAAACGACTGACGCACTGCTTTGCGGGCTGGTTAAAGACAGGCCAGTGGTGAGATTTGAAGATTGATTTGACAGCAGATTCGCAGCTGAAATGCAGCTGAAAAGACGAAGGTTCAATCCCTGCTCTCCACGAGTTTCTGGTGAACACCACAGGCCTACGAAGAAGAGAAGTGAGCCGATGGTCTCGATCACAGCGTGTCCAGGAGGGACGGGGTGCTACGAAGAAGAGAAGTGAGCCGATGGTCTCGATCACAGCGTGTCCAGGAGGGACGGGGTGCTACGAAGAAGAGAAGTGAGCCGATGGTCTCGATCACAGCGTGTCCAGGAGGGACGCGGTGCTTTCTTGACGCACTGCGTTTGGCGGCTCGTGGCGCCAACAACAACAAAAGCAATGCCAATTCGCAATCCGCTCCCCGGAGAGAAAAGCCAATCAGGGAGAACTGAGATGACTTTCTGTTGGCGGTCGGGGTGGAAAACCCGACGTGGGATAAAGCTAGCGTGTTCCTTGCGCGTCGACACCGCAGCTGTTTCTGATTCCAGCGGAGGATCCAGCCTGGAAACCTTCTCCAGCCGCAGGACACGACAGGAAGTGCTTCTGTGTCCACCAGAGGAATCTGTAGCGCACCAGAACCTGAGCCTACGTGTGAATTGTTCAGGTTTTGTTCCAGTTTTCTTGTACAAAACCTAATATATATACAAATATATGAACACACAGATGTTTAAACACATCAGCCTTTGGTCTTGGAGGTCTTGGAGGTTCATAATTTCCTGGTGCAGACGACCGAAGCTGCTCCGGCCCTCCTCCATTTGGATGGTTAATGGGCCGGAGGCGGTGCTGATGAACAACAGATTCCACTGCCAGCCCTCCGGCCCGCAACGCAGACCCAACAGAATCCAATTAACTGACTGCTGCGCTCAGCTGCGAGACCGGCTGACGCAGGGGGAGAGAGGGGGGTCAGAGGGGAGAGAGGGACGAGAGAGGAGAGGGAGGAACAGGGGAGAGAGGGTTTAACCGGTTCCCCCTTCAGGTCACAGGGTGCGTAGTGAGGGGCTGGTGCAATAGATCTCTCTCTCTCTCTCTCTCACTGTCTCTGTCTCTGTCTCTCTCTCTTTCTGGGCGTTGACATGTTGTTGGTGGTGTTGCAGAAGGTTGGTGACCCCTGGTACGTGTGCATGTGCACCCAAACTTGTGTGAGCGAGGAAGAGTATGTAAATGACTACACATGAAATGAATGTACACAACACTCTGAACCGCGAGTGTAAGATGTCAAGTGTGTCGTGTAAGCAAGAGAGCAGGGCTCTGTGTGTCTGTGGTGTGTGTGTGCATCCAGGGAAGGAAAGTATTGAATAATTCTCTGATCATTTCCAGAGGACTGGTGCAGAGCTCCAGAGGCCCCGGCAGAGAGAAGTCCTGACTCAGTGTTTCCACAGCCCTGCAGCCATCCCCAGACCAGGACCCAACAGCTGCCTAATGAGACCCAGATCTCTTCAACCACTGGATCCTGACCTGGACTCCCTCCCCAATAGGCACCAGGTATGTGGCATCATGTGACTAGCTATTTGTGGTCATATGACATGACTTTGGGTGAGGCCACCGGAGTGATTCACCTCGAGTAAATTTGGATCAACCTCGTTCTCTCCTGTTGGGCCACGTTCATTCATAAAAACACTGACTTAAAAGTTAAACCACAAAAGATAAAATCTCACAAAAAAATCGGAATATAATGACGCAATATTACAACCGCGATACCTTTTGTATCGTGAAGCTGAAACAATGTCGCTTCGTGAGGTCATCATAAGACCACGTGGTCGCCGTCATGTGACCTCACTTTGGTGTCATGTGATGTCAGGGTGCTGGTGGACTCACCACGAACACCAGCTTGCCCACGTTGGTCCAGGGGAAGTCGTATAGCAGCTGCTTCACAGAGCCCACATTCTGCAGCGTTCAATATGAAATCAGTTTAAATACACAGCTGTATCCAAAACAAACTGACCGCAAAAGTGAATATTGACAAAGACTAAGAAATGTACATGAGGCAGGATAGTGTTCTACGTGGCTTGTTGTGTTCAGCTTCCAGGCGAAGGTTACCAGGTTCGATACCCTACATATGCTTTTGACTAAACTAAACTGTACAAACAGTACTTGATTCACACATTGGCCTGAACCAAAGCAGTGCATTGAGTACGACCCCAGTTAGCAGCTGGTACCTGGAAGATCTGGATCCCTCGCAGGGTCAGGCCCAGTGTGAGTGATGCCTCCACCTCTTTCTTGTCCTGTGGAGGGAGTGGACGCTGTTAGCTTCAAACATGGGACTGTTTGCCTGATTGGGACTGACTGCCAGATGAAACTTTTTGAAACCTCTGGGACATCTCGTCAGATGAAGCTGCTGTTCCTCTCCTCAAAGCGTTAATGGCCACCTGAAACCCGTTTCCACTGTAGCAGATGGCAAGCTACGCCAGCTGCCTTTTAGGTGTTGTTGGGGAGTGATAGAGTTTCATAGTGAAAGTCCTCTGTTTATCTGACATGTAGTATAACACAAAGTCATGCTGGCCGATACATCCCTGGAGACAAAGCTCACCTCAAACTCGAACCATCAATGAATGAAATGCATACAAAAATCTACGCAAAGCACAATAAAGTGCTTCCAAGCTAGCATGTTTGTGTACTTTCTGCCCGGGGGCGGTCAACACACGAACATGACATGAGCACATGAACATGACCAAGCAGTCTTATATATAATCATCCTGCCATGCACAAATGAGTGCGGCTCAATGGCATTGAAAACACAAGATTGCATCACAGTGAAAAGAGTCGGGGAACATCGAGTGTTGCACCACTAGCCCTCAGCACCATGGAGAGAATGGGCTACAGACATGGAGTTTGAAAAAATCTGTTGTCACGTGGTACTTCAGGACAAGGATAGTCTAGTGGCTAGACTGTGACTCCCAGCTGAAAGGTTGTGGGTTTGAACCCCAATGCCCGCAGTTTGCCTGTAGGGCAGGTTGGGCACCCTTGAGCAAGAACCCTAACTCCTTAAGCAGATTAAGTGCAAAAGACTTACTGTAAGTTGCTTTGGGTAAAAGGTTGGTTTGGGCTAAATAACTTGGATAAGATCATGTACTTAATCATGAATGAATCCCATACCGGAAATGTGCAGGAAATGACATTGGTGTGTAAAACATTCGTGGTGGGCCAAAAGGGGTTGGTGCTCCACTGACCTGATGGCCGTGGTGCTCCTACCTTGTACAGCCGGTAGTAGTGGACGGTGACGTCATCCAGCTGGGCGCTCTCCTTGATGTACTTGAGGTGGGCCTCGGAAGCGGTCAGGGCGAACTGGTCCTTGTGCATGTTGGGGATGTGGCGCAGGATGTAGTCCGGCCCTCGTCTGGTGATCACCTGACAGGAAGTACACAGTGGGGGGGAAATGTCAGGATGTAGTCCGGCCCTCGTCTGGTGATCACCTGACAGGAAGTACACAGTGGGGGGGAAATGTCAGGATGTAGTCCGGCCCTTGTCTGGTGATCACCTGACAGGAAGTACACAGTGGGGGGGAAATGTCAGGATGTAGTCCGGCCCTCGTCTGGTGATCACCTGACAGGAGGTATGCAGCAGGGGGGTCAACCTTGACCGCTTCAAACTGGATTTATTAAGCCGGTTTGTGACTGCGGATGAAAGCTGGCACTTCTAAAGGGTAAAGGGGCATTTAGCAGACGCTTTTGTCCAAAGCGACTTACAATCAGTACATTTGTGGGGTTCGACATGCGGACAGTTGCAGGAGGGGGATCAAGGGGATCGAACCGCCGACCCTACGGTTAGTGGACAACCTGCTCTGTCCACCCGCTCTACCCACTGAGCTACTGCCGCCCCATTCTCTGGATAATGCCGGCACATTGACAGCAGTGTTTTTAATGTGTATGCTCCCTGTCAAATAAACTAATGAATGACACAAATGAAAGTTACTTATGGCCACTACAGTCTCAGAGGGGTATTCACAGCCTTGGACAACAATCCCTAACCTGAACCCAATTACACTTTTACTCTAAATGCGTCAAAATGACGAGGGAGACCCCGCCTGAGAACTCAGTGGGGAAAAGGGGGACATTTTGAGCACACAGAGGAGCGCTGTATGAGGTTCCTCCCCAGACAGGATGAGGGTGTATTTCCAGGTGAGATGGATTGCACCTTGTAGTTTCAGAGGAAGAGTTGTAGGTTTGTGACCTGTAAGGACCCATGAATGTTGCATAAATGTCAGCACTGACACTGAAAGAACTGGTCGAGAATTGGTACTACAGTCCTCCCAAAACGGGTGCGTGTTGTTGTGTAGTGTAGTGTGGTGTTGTATTGTTGTGTCGTGATGTGTGTTGTTGTGCTCTGGGGCTTAACAACATGATTGGTTTCAGATGCGCTATTTCGATGCCAGACGGATGGAAACCTTTCTTTTCTTTCCTATCATTTCTAAATTATACAAAAATGTACTTCCTGAGAAAAAGCGAAAAAATCTGTCTGCCGGCGTTCTCTGTGGGGGGCGCGCTGGCTTTGTTCCAGCGTCTGACTGACAAGGGTGGGGTTAGCCGCCATGCTAATGCGGTGTAGCGCCCTGGGGCTAACGGATGTCTCTGGGATGCGACCTGGAAACACCCGAGATCCCGGAGCCGAAGCTCCGGAAATCAAAGCTCAGGAACGTGGCGTTCCTCTGAGCTGCTGTGGTGAGCGACCGGGTGCTCGTAAGGAAGGATCAGCTCTACCCCCGCGAGGAGAAGTGAAGATCAGGTGGAGCTCTGCTCATCTTGGATTGTATCACCGCGCTGTACTTTCTTCCATGTCTTTCCCAGCGCAGTTCCGGTGTCACGGACGGTAATAAGATTCCCACAGATGAGACTTTTTGAGGAGTAAGTAGAATAAACTGATGGCCACGGCTTATGCCCAAACATCAACTTCCTGTGCTGGGCTTGTCTGATGGGGCTGATAGGTTAATCACAGGAAGTGAAGGGGGCAATCAGTTTGGGTGTGGTTGCCATGACCACTGCTGTCTAGGCGGGTGGTGGTGGTGGTGGGGGGTTTCCCACAATGCACCACTCAATCAAGGCATTCCTCCACATTGTAGGTGCCACCACAACACCTTTGTGTTTGTGTGCCAGAAATAACCCAGGTGTCCTGATTCTCATGATCCCACGTGCTGTTTGGTTGCTAGGGTGACTTAAAGGAATCTAGGAGACCTACATGCAGAGCGCAGCACGCTAGCTGGGGAGCGGTGGAACGGAGGCTTGCACTGTGGCTTCGCTGATCTAATTAGTCATTGTGAGTTAGCTAACCCTTCAGCGGAACCTTTCATACAACGCACTCGTTCTGCCCCTCTGCTGACTTCTGGTCTTCGTTGGGTGCTGACATGAGACATTATCGGACACAGGGGACACGTACCACTACGTACCACTGTGGACACTCCCAGACACGTGCTGCCAGGGAGTGGGGAGGCCATGTTGTTGTGCTAGCAGCAGTGGCACTGACTTTACAAGCGCACACAGACGCCTGTAAACGCGCCAAAACTAAGAATAGAGCATGTGGGAAAAAAATTAATAAATCTACACGCGACGACTTTGACTCCCCCTCCCGACTCACCCACGGGGGGAAGTAGGCCTCGGGCTCAAAGTACTTCCCAAAGTGCTTGTTGCGTTTGAAGTTCCCCAGGTCGGCCTGGAGGGCGAAGGCGGCCAGCAGGAAGTAGGCCTCCTCACGCTGGAGGCACTGGGACAGCAGCACCTGCTTCCTCAGGTGCCAGTAGTAGTAGTACCTGGCTGCTCGGTCGCTGGAGGGAGGGAGGGAACACTTGGTGTGTCATGGAGACAAGTATTCAAGTATTCAAGCTTTTTATTGTCATCACATCCAGGACATGACGAAATTACAGTAGCTGCCACAGTAATAGTGCATTTAAAAGAGAAAGGGAGAAAGAAGAAGGCCACAAAAACAAAAAGGCCACAAAAATAGCAAAGATAGTAAAAACAGTAAAAACAGTGCCGACTGTTTTTACTAAAGAAAAAGCCTAGGACAGGAACACAGCCATGTGTTCCTGTCCTAGGCTTTTTCCCTTCTTTTATCCAAATGCTCGTTCACTGAAGCTCCGAGGAGACGAAGTGGTAGCAGTGATTGGCCGAGCTGGAGGAGAGGCCCTCGGCCAATCACAACCTCCAGACTCGCTTAATGGGTGAATGTCTCATGATGTAGTGCAAACATGTGTTCCTGTGTTGGCTACACCGACATCTCCTTGAACTTTAGCTTCAGGCTTTTTCTTTAGTCTACTTCGTATTGTGAGAAGGAAACAAGGAGAACGTCTAGATATTTAAGAAGTGACGATGAGTGGAATCACTGCAGTGCCACTATTGGAATGCAGCCTCGGGTAGATAAGAGTCACCGAAGCCCTCAAGGCAACTTTATTTGTATTGCCCTTCATCACAATGACAGTCTACAAGGGCATCACAAGCCCGCTAAAACTCGGGCAGGAAAAGGAAGTGACCTAGATAAGAAGCACATAGTACAGTAACATCCTTCATTCTTTGATTAAAGTAGTAAAGATATCAACGATAGTTTATCACAGTAATAAAGGAGCAATAAAAGTGAGGTATTGCTATAAGCATGCATGAATCCAAAAACACAGTAAAGATCACTCATGAAAATGGCGGTTGAGTTTTATGGTTTCTGACCTCATTATCACATGTAAGATCTGAGGCTGTTGAGAGATAGTCAGTACAGAATATATTGGAAATCTTTTTGTTTTTTAATTGAACTTTTTCAAATTATCACTTTAGAAAGAGTATATTATGTGTAAATAAAAGAAATATATTAAAATCAGATTCAATTCAATTCAATCAATTTCAATTATGGTATTCTCAGTTAGCAAGTTAGTGGTTTAAATCCTTGTATTTCCTGTCAGCTACATCCAGCTATAGCCAGTTAGCTGTGGTTTAAACTCTTATATTTCCTGTCAGCTATAGCTAGTTAGCTGCAGTTTAAACTCTTATATTTCCTGTTAGCTAGAGCCAGGTAGCTGTGGTTTAAACCCTTATATTTCCTGTTAGCTACAGCCAGGTAGCTGTGTCTCTGCTCACCTGATCAGCCTCCCGTTCTCCACGTAGTACTGAGCCCTGAAGTGGATGATCATTGGAGGCCCGAACTGGTCAATGCCCTGTGGAACAAACCAGTTAGCGGTTAGCAAGTCTCCACTGTAATAACATCATCACATGTAGTCCAGAAGTACAGAGCCACAGTGTGTGGTTCCACCGTGTGTGGTTCTCACAGTGTGTGGTTCCACAGTGTGTGGTTCACAGTTCATTATTACACAGCAGGGGTGTGAATCTTTCGCTATCTCGAGATTCAATCCAATTTCGATTCTGGGGGTCTGTGATTAGATTAAAAATGGGTTCAAACCGATTGCCGGTTCAAAGTAGAGTACAGAGGGCTGCAAATTTCAGGATCTACTCCAGTCAGTGACAATGCACTAAGACAGCCACTGTGGCAAAGGATGGCATGAAGGAAGAGTATGAGCTGATGGGTTCTGTATCTGAAAAGGTTATTTCAACTGATTCAATCACGTCCACACAGGAAGGAGAACCTACGACAGTAGAAGTAGGACTGTAGGTGAGTTACCTTGCTGGCTTCCCTCTTACAGAGCAGTAGGACTGTAGGTGAGTTACCTTGCTGGCTTCCCTCTTACAGAGCAGTAGTACTGTAGGTGAGTTACCTTGTTGGCTTCCCTCTTACAGAGCAGTAGGACTGTAGTTGAGTTACCTTGTTGGCTTCCCTCTTACAGAGCAGTAGGACTGTAGGTGAGTTACCTTGCTGGCTTCCCTCTTCCATTCCTTGGGGCAGTATTTGGACAGCTTCTGGTCCAGCTCCATGTAGATGTGTTCGTTGTCTGCAAGAGATGGTTTAGACGTGGATTAGAAGTGAACCTCCAGAGACAGACAGAGAGACGGACTGTCTGACTGTCTGTCACTGTTTCTGTGTACCCTAGCCTCTCTCTGTCATGGTCTCTCTGTCATGGATTAGATCATGGTCATGATCTAATCTCAGTGGTCCCCATGCATGTGAGGCCTGCCAGCATCCATCAGTTCAACATCAAACAACATCAGAAAGGAAGGAGAGGGAAGGAGCAAAGGAACACGGAGGGGGAAGAGGGAGACAAACATGGAGGAGGAAGAGGGAGAACAACATGGAGGAGGAAGAGGGAGAACAACATGGAGGAGGAAGAGGGAGAACAACATGGAGGAGGAAGAGGGAGAACAACAAGGAGGAGGAAGAGGGAGAACAACACTCAGAGGACCGAAGGAGGAAGAGCTTTTTAATCAGGTGTTGTTCTTATTATAATAATGTTGTTAAGTTACAAGTGAAGCTAAAGAGAGGAAAAGACAGAAGAAGGAGGAGGAGACAAAGGGAAACAGGAGGAAGAAGAGCTTTTTAACGGCGTGTCATCATGTCATTGCGCTAGACGTCACGCTGCCTTCCAGCCACGGTGGCGTCAGGGAGATTAGGACTCCGGCTAGCTGAGCCCACGTCAATATGTGCTTTTTGGCCTGTGGGTCAAAGAGGCAGCACCCTTCCTCCCTGACCCCCCAGCCAGATGTGTCACGCAGCGGCGTCCCCGTGCAGTAGTTCACTTCTGTTGTGTTGAGGCGCCCGGGGAATTCCCTGGACCCCTTGACCCGTTAGGCCCGCGGCAGCCAGCTGATGGGGTTCTGTGTTCTGTGTTCTGTGTCTCTGTTCTGTGAAGGCACTGCTGTGTGGGATGTAGAGTCCATGGGAGGTTCCCCAACTGTCAACAGCCAAACTGCACGGATGGTCATAATCCTCATGAATCACAGCCTGTGTTGCTGTGAAAACATTCAGTTTTTCATTTGCCACATCTCACCGACCCTGACGTCATCTGTCCATCTCTGAAAAGCAGGAAATTCGGGAAGAGAAACCATGAAGACTTTTCCTGAAATGACCTGCAGCATTGGGCTGTCCTGCTGCTCCCTCACAGCCCTCCAGAGGGCCGTGACGTACGGACCCTAACCCTAACCCTACACAACAATACTGCCATACTGGCAGGGGATGGGGGAGGTAGACAGAGAGGCCGAGGGGCCGAGTGACCTCTGTTGGCCTTGGGGATTTCACGCTGTTCAGACAAGCAGTTTAGGAATGTCCCACAATCAGCCTGATTGGCTCCTTCTCCAACAATCGGCCACTGCCATTGGCTCATCTGGACGACAGCTGTCCGTGGACGTCGGCCATTGTGATTGGTTGTCCACCCACCTCCCCCCCTCCCCCCCGGGGTCTTACACAACGAGGGCTGGATTATGATTTGTGTTCATCTTCACTGCTGCGGTCTGAGTGGTTCTCCTGGCTCTCTGAACTCAAGCTGCACTCTGAACTAACCTCACAACACCGTCGTTGGAACAGGATCCAGGATCCCAGCCACAAACTCACCCAGTGGAGAACAGCTCCCTGAGGGGTTGTTTGCTGCTGAAGGAGCTCCTTCCACGACAGGGAAAACATTTGAACCTCATTAGCCAGCCAGGGGGCGTTCATTTCACCGATCCCACTGACTAACCCCACCTCTCTACCGCAGTGCGAGGTGAGTCATTCCACAGATAGCTGTTGACTCCATACACACACACACACTCATACACAGACACACACACCCCAAGCCCCGCCCCTCATGGCCCCAGTGTAAAACCAAGCGTGTTTGCGAGCGGGAGATGGCGATGACGAACGTCTGACAGGCCGTGTTTATGTTGAGACGGGTCCCAGACGACGTGATTGGTCCCTGGGAAAATAACACACTTCTCTGTAATTCTCCGCCTCGTTGAAGTCACGATGTGATGTGATCAGGCTGGCGGTGGATAATCACATGGGGTTGTGTGGTGGTTGAGACTGAATGACCTCCAGGCCTCTGAGATGTCAAACTTGCATGTTTTTTGAAATGTGTGTCTAGTGGCTGATTGCATCCCAGAATTCGGTTGACTCCGAGTCCACAGAGTAACAGTGCTTCTGCCGTGTTTTCCCTTTAACCAAGGCCCCAATTTCACTCATTGGCAGAACCTCTAATACCTCAGAAGTGACCCAGTCCAGATGGCTGGGCCGAAATACCGGAGTGGAGTTTCAAACTTTCTGGACCTGAACTTTCTGATCTTGTAACACATTTTGAAGAAGCGGCGGTGTCTTACTCTGAATGACGCTCAGTCCGAACAGGTGGCAATCCTTCAGCCTGAGCAGGTCACACACCTGGACGAGCAGCTCCTGACACAAGGTCTTCACCTGGGAGGAGGAGACACATAGAAATATACCAGTGTGTTAGGACAGCGTCGTGGCTCGGGTCTTTGACTCATTGGGAAGGCGCTGTGTTCGAGCCCCGATGTCCACCGCCTAGCGTGGAGACACCTTCTGCCCCGATGTCCACCGCCTAGCGTGGAGACACCTTCTGCCCCGATGTCCACCGCCTAGCGTGGAGACACCTTCTGCCCCGATGTCCACCGCCTAGCGTGGAGACACCTTCTGCCCCGATGTCCACCGCCTAGCGTGGAGACACCTTCTGCCCCGATGTCCACCGCCTAGCGCGGAGACACCTTCTGCCCCGACGTCCACCGCTGGTGGGCCGCAGACATCGGGGGTCCAACCCAGCACCCAATGTTTGGTTTGCAAGTCGAGCCGAACCAAATGTAAATGTAACGACGGGGCTAAAGACACGCGGCGACCCGAGCTAACCGCGGTAACCATGGCGACACTCACGTTGACGATGACGTTGAGGGTGTCGTCGTTGGGCAGAAAGACACAGACGCAGCGGCGGTCCTGCATGGCTCGGTTGTTGTGGAAGGTCAGCTTGTTCATCTTCGAGTGGCCGAGACGCCACCTCTCCTCGCCGCCGTGCCCCCCGGCCTCCCCCCTCCCCCCCGACCCGACCCAGACCGGGCGGCGCCGAGCGGGTCAATAGAGCGCCGGCCGAACCCCGGGTTCAGCGGCCGTGGAGATGGGTCAAACCAGCGGGTCGGCCGGAGATGGCGAGGCGGGGCATGGGGGCGGAGCTTGATGGGCGGAAACTGTGGAAACACAATGGAGACGCAGAGTTCAACGCATCATATATGGCATACATGCCACTTAGTGGACCACGCGTGGGAATTGAACCCATAACTCCCCCGGTGGCTGGCGAAGCACGGAGGAAGTGTGGCTTGTTGCAGTGCTGCTACTCAGAGAAAGCAACACGTTCAGAATATTTATGGCTTCATTGTGAGTTCAAAGTGAAAACTAAATTGCAAAGTGTGTCACAGGAGAAAGGCAGTCTGAACACAACAAGCCCCGAAAGCAATAAAGTAAAATTTACTGCGGCTCACAAAGTTCCACCCCCCCTTTTAAGTTTGTGTATGTGTGTGTGAGTGTATGTGTGTGTGTGTGTGTGTGTGTGTGTGTGTGTGTGTGTGTGTGTGTGTGTGTGTGTGTGTGTGTGTGTGTGTGTGTGTGTGTGTGTGTGTGTGTGTGTGTGTGTGTGTGTGTGTGTGTGTGTGTGTGTGTGTGTGTGTGTGTGTGTGTGTGTCTCTCTCTCTCTCTCTCTCTCTGTCTGTCTGTCTGTGTGTGTGTGTGTGTGTGTGTGTGTGTGTGCGTGCCTTCATGTCTAGCTGTGTTGAACGATAAAAGGAATGCTGAAGCAGGGTATGCTTTGTGTGTGTGTGCTTGTGTGAGGGTGCGCGTGTGCGCGTGCGCATACACACACACTCTTGTGCGTGTGCATCTAAGGCCACGTGTTGCTGCACATCTGATCTCACTGCGAGGGAATTTCAGTGACTGTGGAGAACATCAGAACATCCATGGAGAAGCAAGGAATGATCATGGAAAGATAAACAGAAGGAGGAAAGGATGGAAGGAGAGAAGGAGTGACTGAAGGAGAGGAGAAGCGATAGAACCACAGCAAGGAACCTTGGAGTAGACATCTGGGAGAGCTGGTGGATTGTAGTGGCTGTCATAAAGGCAGGATAGGAACAGTGACCCCTGGTGTGGCAGAACCCCCACAGGTCACAGCAACACGCTGAAGGCTCGTGTTGCTCTGGGATCAACCATCCCCATGTTCTAATGCATGCTCCTCCCCCTTTCTCTCCCCCTCCCCCACGCGTAACTCCCCCTTTCTCATTCAGATTCTTACTCTCCCCTTCACTCTCTTGCATTGTCTTTCTCTTATTCATTGTCTTCCTGTCTCCCTCTCTTTCTGTCTGCCACACAGACACACACACACACACACACACACACACACACACACACACACACACACACACACACACACACACATGTACACCCCCTCACACACACACACACACACACACATAGGGGCTGGTGTGGCATATCATTCCGAGACCACAGGGCGAGAGACATTTGTGTTTC
>OMKI01010817.1:8507-18907 GCA_900302315.1 Phycis blennoides | reverse complement strand
TCCTCCCAGGCCCCTGGAGCAGCAGTGCCTGTCCATCTCCTTCGTCGGTGGAGGCATTCCCAGGAGGAGGGCAGCACCGCGGATACAGAGAGAAACACACAGAGAAACAGAGAAACAGAGAGAGAAACAGAGAAACAGAGAGAGAAACACACAGAAACAGAGAGAAACAGAGGGAGAAACACAAAGAGAAACAGAGAGAGAGGGAGAGAACCACAGAGAGCGAGAGAGAGAGACGCGCACACGCACGCACACACACACACACACACACACACACACACACACACACACACACACACACACACACACACACACACACACACACACACACACACACACACACACACACACACACACACACACACACACACCGTGGAGGTCCATGTGTTGCATCTCTCCTCTGGCTGCCGGCTGCTACCGCCGCTGGGCTGCCCAGCTTCTCTGGGGCCTTCCAAGTGCTCTCATTGCAAAGCCATGACGACACACGGGGTTAACCGCCACGCTGGACTGACCGCCCGGGCCCCCCCCCCGGGGACCGACGACCAGCAGCGCTCAGTTTACACACACGCGCTGCGGCTCGCACGAGATCAATCACCGTTGCCAAGGTTACACCGCGAGTAGCTCAGATCTTCAGTCCACTACAACCAGATACAAGAATAGAGACTACAGAAACGACAAGTATAGAGACTAGAGGTCCTTGTCTAGATCAACTGGTGGAGCAAGGCGTTAACACTGCCATGGTGAGAGGTTCAATTCCCGCCGGGGAATTGCCAAGAATGTATGCATTCATGGTATTGCAAGACATTAAAGCATCCACAAAATGGCATATATACAGAGAGGGAGTGGATCTAAACATCAACCTAAACACAAGAGAACCAAGGTTCCTCCAACCCATGCGAGAGGGATGAACAAATTAAGAAAGTGTTACATGGTGGTTCCACAGGCTACTCCATCACAGGATTTGATTCAACGTTTTGCTATAATTTGGATCATCGTCTTTCAAAATAACATACAAACATTACAAATACAGAATGCTACTCTTGGCCAATACTACTTCATTCATATGAAAGCAGAAAGGCTGTAAAGGATTTAATTACTACTGCCACTTTACAACTGTCCACCCATATTGCACTACTCATGTACAATACTGCACCTTAATCGCTCCTTTGCACTTCTGGTTAGAACGCCAACTACATTTCGTTGTCTCTGTCCTTGTACTCCGCACAATGACAATAAAGTTTAATCTAATCTAATGACTTCTTCACTTGATGTCTGCATGCAATCTTATCATTTATCTTAACAAATCATGATAACGTATTGCATTGTTTTTATAATTATAAGTAATGTATTGTGCAAGATATTAGTTTTTTGTTCTTGTTTGTCCCCTTCTTATGTTAAGTGTCCTTGGGTCCTGTGAAAGGCCCTATGTAAATATCAGTTATTATTATTATTATTATTATTTAGTCAATGTACTTTGTGCACATCACTGCTATGCTCCATCCAACGACTAAGACGCAAACATGCGAGTACCTCTCATAAATAAGCAAAAAAATAACATAAAATAAAAAAAATCGGAATAATCAATTTTCGTCTTCTCCTCACACAGAGCACACCGCTTGAAACACCGTCACCCGGAAACACCGTCACCTGGAAACATCTGTACGCCAGTCAAACGCCTCCCCGTAACCCCACCCCCGACACCGCCGCATCTCTCATAAAGGAGCATTTGGATGAAAGTTGAGCAAACAGAAATCCTGTTTCATTGGGGACGTCGGCGTGACTCCGGAGCCACAACACAGCCCCACACGCGGCGAGACACGGAGAGGCATAATATTGACAATGCGAAAGGCCACAACGTTTCTCCATGGAAATATACGCCGCGCACCTGATTAAATATCATATTACTCCTCTGACGCGGGGAGAACCCGAGTCTTTACGATGGCAAATCTGAATATGTTCAACCTCGGGGTCTCGGCTGGCTCAGATTTACCCAAGTGATGTATTGAAACAAGAGAGATTTGGCAGGGAATAAGCAACTGCTGGAACAGGAGGATCTGAAGAGAGGGATGGAGGATACCGTTGCTATCTGGCGAGAGGAGCTGGTGACTGGCGTTACAGAAAGAAGAGACTTACCTTTCTATGGATATTATCATCATTTACCATTTTCACTGGGATCATATTTTTACACAAACTTGATAGAGGGCCTAACTAACATAAAATGCATGTTAATCATTCTGAAAACACCCAATGTAATTTTTCATTAAAATATTTAACTTCACTGGCTCAACGTGGTCAACTGTTTACAAATTACAAAATTCGTAATCAGGGATACATCACAAATACCTTAAGGATATGCAAATGAAAGACACAATACCCACTATCTTCAACCACCTGAGTAAATTGTGTACATTGTCTTAGAGGGCTTAGGGTTGTATAACATGGCGGCGAAGCCCCCGTGAAGCCCTTTGAGACTGTACCTGTGATTAAGGGCTACTAATATGACGGTTATGCACCTGTTTGACTGTGTGCTGTTTGGATGAACTCACCTTTAATGGCGTTGAGGATGTCCTTGAGCTGGGCAAAGCTGTTGAGCAAAGGGTCTTGCTCTTCATCCTGGTCACATAAAGTAGAAAAGGTCACAAGGTTTTGCACCGCCATACGGGAGCGTGAGGACATCTGAGGTCAAGCTGTGCAAATTTAATGCTCATGTTTTGCATACCATTTGGTTAAAGAAGGCACAATCTTTCAGATGTAGAGATAAACATCAAGGAATATTCTTATTCTTACTTTTGCACCCAAATATTTGCATGAAGTATGAAGCCCAAGAACAGGTGAACATTTTCTCGTTTAAATCTGCACCGTGTCCTCTAGCCACTGGAGACTTTTGATTTTGTCACCGTTTACTCAACAAACCAAACTGGTTTCGAGAAAAAAATAATTGACAGTGACAGAGAGTTTCAGTGAAACGTTACCAATGTTTAAACAGAAGCGGTGGTAGCAGTGGAAATGTTATAGTGCAGCTTTAAAAAAGGTAAAACATTTGTCGAAATACCGTATGAAATATTTACCATAACGTATTGACAATTATCATCTCCTCTGCTCTATGTCAGTTTCTTATCTGAACCCAATCACAGACAAGCTGAATCTAAAACTACACCAACATATTGCAGGGTTTCCCACAGCCGTCTATACGCGAGGCACAGAGCCTCCGCATCCAATTACCAACTGCCTCTACGAACAAATTCCCTTTGCACAATAAATGGCCGTGAAAAAGCTACACCATGATGACAATGTGCATGTCTGTTCCCAATATAACACGCCGTCATCCGGGCTAAAGCAACGCACCCTAATTAACAGAATACATCTATGAAATCAAACAGGGGCAGCTACTCGGGAGACGGAGAGCTCCGTTCTGTCCCGATTGTGCACGGTATTCACCAGGGGTGTAACGGTTCTATTCAAAAATACGTACTGCAAGGGATGGCGCGCGCGGTTCAGTGCACGAACGTGCACAGTTCGGGGTGGATTGAAATACAGTTGGCAGGGAAGAAAAAAAAAAAAGAGGCCTGCTTTTAGCACATAGTGGAGTAACAGCCATATAATTATTAGAAAGAGCTGATGCTTTAGATGCTTTATATATTAGCGGGACTTTATTATATAGACAGCCGGTAACAATGACGACTATCAATAGCGTCGGTGTGTGCGGTGCTGAGTGATCGTTGGTCAGCAGAGGACATCGAGTTAGGGACCGCAGTCTAATATCCTCTTATCATGTTACGGCAGACATTTATGTCAGGACACGGGCAGGGAACGGGGCACTTGGGGTCATAGCGAGCCTGCCCGGGACCTTCAGGGGGAAAACGAACCATCACACCCCTAGAATTCACATCCGATCATGACGTAACCCCTATCGATGAACAGAAGAAGTGAACATTTCATTGACTTGGCGATTCATGTAAAATTATTTCATCAATGACTAATGTGTGACAATAATGAAATGCTTGATATATTGCAGGGATCAAAACAGAAAATGGTTTCACATACTGCAAAAATGATGGGTGTTCTTTATTCCCTGCCATTAGTGGCCATTAGTGACTGAAATGTGAGAATATCTAGTTGACTGTGCTGATGTAAATGTAAGAGACACAGTTTGGCATTTTGATCGCTCCCGCATAAACTCTGACCAATCAGGGCATCTCGTCTGTGATTGGTTTGGGGAATCCATTCACATCCAATCACATGTGTGCACACATCGTGACTGCTCATTTTAATTGACTTGAATGAGGATTTGACGACTAAAATTTGAGGGTACAGACCCACACTACTGCTTGCTTTATTGTCCGAAGCACTTCCCCCTCCACTAACATAGAGACTGAGATTGTGATGAAAGTACCAGTGGAGTGTGGGTGTTCCATCTAGAGTTCCTCTTGATGGCTCCAACTACAGTACCGATCTCTCCTTGGACAATGTAGATGTTCTTGTCCACCATCCTGCCTTCTGAGAGGAACAGAGAAAATGTTGCTTTGCTTGACAGTGACTAGACCCATAAGCATCATCGGATCACTTTCACGAAAACATTGACACCTACCTCAGAAAATAAATTGTTTTTAAAATCATACAATAACATACATATTTACTGTTTATCAGAGGCTGTTATCCAAAGCACCTAAGAGTGAATGTATTTAGACACATGTCACAATAAGGAGGTAGGGGTTGGGCATATTGCTTAGGTAGACTGCAGACATTGGAGTTCAAACCCATAACCGTTGATATAGAAGATTATTGACTGAAAATTGATTGTAATGTTGAGTCCCTTTGGCTTGCCCTCCACGCAACAGTTAACGATCACATTGAAAGACACGTATTAGTTTAGCGGATGAAATACTATACTGCTCTTGGGAATCAACTAATGTCAACAACAGTTTGAAAATCTAAACCGTATACGCTAACCCTAACCAAACACATAGAACGTTACGTCACACAACGTTAGGCCTATAACACACTTATTAATCATTATGAAACCAAATATGTTGATCCATGAATTGAAGTGCAATGTCAATTCTCGTAGACACACGCAGATCATAATACATAGTCCTTATTACAAGACTAAATATAGATCTGGAGAACTGTCTTTCTTAGTCCACCTGCGATAGGATGATCAGCTGATTAGTAAAATGACGATGCTAACCACGTAGCTCCATTACCATTCCAGCTAACATATATAATACGACATAACCCCCACCAACAGAGAACATACTCTTTGGATGTGTAAAAACGCGTTTGGTGTGTACTAGTTGCATGTCTGCGATGTATAACCAATAAGACCGGCTATGTTCCTGGGGTAAAGTTGGCATAACCTGCTAGCTTGATATCCGCGTCATATTAGCCTCAATTTCAGCCACTATCTTTCTATAGAGCACCATGGGTATAACATCAACATCCACAATGCATGTGTGGTGGTGACAACATTAAATACCTTACCTGTGTGTGGTTAAATGACCAACTTCAACACAAGATGGAGTCCTGCAGGCGAACCTCTAGGCTAACTAGCTAGGCTAATTGAACAGGCTAGCCGGCTAACAGTGAATAGAAGACCAACAGTAAGTTCAATACGCGACAAGAGACCCAGGGAAACTACAGTTTACGGACATTTACACCACGTGAAATACATTCTCGATACAAATTCATTTATAGTTTTGATTACGCGAAATTATAGTTTGTAATGTGTTAAATTTGAGCAGCTGTCAGTCTTCTTGGTAAACACACTGACGTGGAAAACCCTCTGCGCTCTCAGCCTAACACGATTCCTGCGTTTGATTGACTGACCACCCGCAACCAACCGCATTCGACGTGCTCTTTAATGAAATGTTCTGTAATCAAAATAAAAATTATATTTGGATGACATATTAATATTTGTATAATCTACTTTACATTTAAACACATTTACAGTAGAAATGAGAGCGTTTACTACTGAAATGTGGTCATTAAGGCGGGACAATGTAGCAGTGTTGCATGATTCGTTTCGTGGTTAGTTGAGCCTGTTGATGACGACATTGAAGAGGCTGTTAAACGCTAGGGGGTTACACGGGTTGACATGGATGTATCACATCGACAAGTCCATGCATATTTCAGTCAAGATGTGAGACATATGAAAAAAATAAACATCATACTTAATTAGGTATTCAAATAATAATTACTTTTACCAGTATTTACTAACATTGTACTATTTGGTCACACTTTTATCCAAAGCAACAAATACGGCTTGTACATCGTGAGGTCACAACGTAATGACCTCCTCCATTTCGGAAGTAGGCCTACAGGAGTATAAGAATGTTAATGATAGTAATAGTGTTTTGGTCATTGTTAGATATTAATCTTGAAATGATTTGTCATTATGTGGTGACATTGGTGTGTTTGAAACTTCTAAAGTGTTTCTGATGTGAGATGTGACAAAACAAAGTTTTAATTAGCCAAGGATTTGGTATTTTACGTTTATTTAGGATTTTACATTACTCTCAACTCTCTTGAGTACTCTTGAAATGGTGGAGTGTCGCCAACAAAAAATCCCATGTTGCATTCTGATGTACAAGCCCTATAGTGAATTAATTAATGAGAAGGTAGGGGTTACGGCCTCTTGCTCAGGATGCCTTATGAATATGGAGTAAGATGGGAGTATGGAAATGGGGGATCAAACCCAGAACCTTTCAACTGTGAGTCAAACACCACGAGACTGTCCTAATGAATATGTTTCCATAGGATCAACACATGGATCAGATACCTATCCGTGGACATTCAACTTAAAGTAGATCTCTAAGAAAATACAAAAGACTAAAAATTATCATTTTGATTAGATTTGAATAGTTCATACGGTGACATTTCTATTAATCCCAGGGCTGACATCATAATCCAATCTTTTTTTTTGTTTGTTTCCCAATCGCAAATAAACATCGTAATCCATCGTAAAGTTAAAACCCTGATCCCATATGTAAAGCTGAAGAAGGCAAAATGTTCCCCGGGACATGTAAGCTGAAGAGGAAGTCAAAGATGACACTCAGGGACGATGATACTATAACCCCCCCCACCATCCGCCCTGCTTATAGTATTGACAATACATTGTTTAATGTCGCCATCTGGCATTCTCTATGCAAATGCCCTGTTTTCTTCTTATCAGTAAAAAGGATGACCTTGGTTGGATTAGCCCAACAATTTGGCGTCCACCACCTACCCACGTTTGCATCTTTCAAATTCATGGAGGCGATGGAGACAGGAGATCGGAGACTGTCTCATCCTCCTTTGAATGTGAAAGTCGAAGGGTCTTAATATTGTCTGACTATTGTCTCACTATTGCAGGAGGAGACGCCTTTTACTCAAAGCAGCCCCGGAATATGCACATGGCCCGCAGTGGCCATGTGCAGCTGAGAGTGTAAATCAATGTGTTCTCTTGTCTCCTGACTGTTTGTCTGTGTGTAGAGGTATGGTGGTGGGGGCGGTGGGGGTGAGGGGGTGGGGGTGTAATGATTGCATAGCTGCTACTCTACAGTCCCTTATCTTCCCCGGTAGATATCAAGCTGTATACCGAAAGTCCTGCTCTGTGTTTCCAACATGTACCAACGCCAACCTCTTGCCAGATCTCTGTTTGCTCTTTTGCGAAGTGTTTGATCACCTGTGCTATATGTTTTTCTCGACATTTCATACACAGACAAAGAAAGGCAGGACTTCTTTTTTTTTTCTCTTCGTCTTACAGAGGCAAACACCAGAGCCCCAGAACTCGACTCACTGAACTGCATTGATTTCTCTGAGATTTGTTGAGTAAAATGCCGGCCTTATAGCCGAAATTAAGTGTTACTTGCGAATTGCGTGTGTAACCAAGGGAAATCGCTCGTCTTTGTTGGACTGCAGGAACTTGAGGTAACACTGAAATAATGACAGAACTACATTTATTACAAAGAAGAAAAAAAATGCCTTTAATAACCACAACGCTGCTTCCCTAACATCCACCGACAAGCGACAATCTATCCTTCTGTATGAAACATCTGGAGCACTCTTGATTACATTTACATCATCCACGCTGGAAATATTTATGTAAGGTTGCATCTTGGAAGTAAGTGTGCTCATTATTCACAGCACACGCTGAAGAATAAGGAGAGAAAGATTCCAGCTTCCATTTCACTACCCTCGCCCTGATTCCTGAGTGTGTTCAAATAAAAGCACATTATTTATTTTGTACGATAGCATCATATTCAAAAGAACACATTTTGCTTTGGAATTAACTTGAAATGGACTTGAATCCACATTATACAATGCAATGATCTTTCTGTGTAGCAAAACACTGTGCAAAATTTGAAACGTCAAAAAAGCTTATTAATCTGCTCAAAGCCTGCTAGACTTCACCTTACAAGGCTTGACACTGTATTAAAACATGTACTTTTAAAACGGTTTAACTAACTGACTTATATGATCATGATTTGTGATAAGTTTAAATTTGAACAAAAACAACCACAAAGACAAAAGTCCTGGCCTAAACAGCCTCCCACTGTGGGACACATAGTCTACATATGTAAGTGTACAATCACAGAATAGCTTCATATTTCATAACTGGAGGCATGTGGTGGAGTGAAATACGCGACGTGCAATCTATCAAACCAGTGCACTAATGTGTTGTGATTGTAAACTGAATGAAACAACTGATTCATCATATAAATCAATACCAATAATCAGCATTAAATCATAATGAGAACATTGGAGACCAACATGAATGTTGTACAGAATACAATAAGCAAGACGAGCAACATACGAACAACATAACGTGCGATAACGTGCAGAAAATATAACACAACACGGGTGAAAGGAAAATGTCTGGAGCCTATACCGACACGGAGCAGCAAGTAAGGTAAAGTGAGATGTATTGTTGCGAATAACAACAGTGACGGATTCGGTGGACGGCGGTGGACGCTGCGTGCACAGGCGGTGGCGAGAGAGAGAGAGAGAGAGAGAGAGAGAGAGAGAGAGAGAGAGAGAGAGAGAGAGAGCGAGAGAGAGCGTCCGTGCGTCCGTGCGTCCGCGCGTGTGGAGAGAGTGGAGGCGAACTGCTGAACGGAGTGGGAGGAGGACTGTCTTTTATGCGTGCGTGCGTGATCATACACGCCTCGCGTGTGTATGTGTGTGCGCTCGTAACACGGGCCGAAAGGGGCGGTAAGGGGCAAGTAAAAGCTGTAAAGTGGGCCGTCCTTCCTACAGCAGACCTGTCGCGCACAATATTAAGCATGAAGTCAGTCCCTCTATGTGCGGGGATCAAACCTCTCCCTCTACTACTGCTGCTTTCATCCATGACCGCGCGCCGAGGAGCAAACTGACCGCTTTTTTCACTCCACATACGCGGGGAACTTTGTGGATGTCACCAGAAAACAGCAGTCCAGGACAATCATTACGCAACAACTACCTTGCTTTTTCCACGGATTAATTTCTCCACACCAGGATTGATGTAAGTCCTGTCCGCGAAATGTCAGATTGTTGTTGTTCTGGGTTTTTTCCCCCCCGCTCCATTGTGTTTATTTGTGACTGTAGGCCCATTCGTCTATTGCTTTCTATAAGACTAAGTTGACGGTGTAGGCTAGTTCGCTGTATCTGCAACTCCACACACAACAACATAACATAGTTAAAACCAGCATCACTCACACGACTGGATACGTGGACATCCTGCCCGATCAATACCGGGTCTCTATCACTGTTTCCACTGGACTGTCTTTAGCGCGTAGTGAATTTTACCCACTTAGTCCTGACTCTTGATCTCTCTCTATTCAGTTTATAGGCCTACTGCAAATATCACTACGCGAATTTGGGGGATTGCGATAGGCCTACCTAGATTATGATTGTAATCCTATGTTAATATCCTCCTGATCGTGTTGGCCTACGAGACGGTAATGGATCGGAAACCCCGTCTTACATTGCTGTGTTGTCTTTAATTTAATTTTAGATATTTTTGAGCACATTAATATTTTAAAAGATTAAAAAAAAAAAACCAAACACGAGTTGCGCTCTCCACGTTCGCTCTCAACCCACGCACAGTTTAAACAATACAGTGCGTCGTTTCCAGACGAATGATATGTTTAGGAATTGCTTTAGGCAAAATCATGTCACAACAACTACAGCCAAATGGTGTTTGGCTCTTCAAAGCAAATTCGTTCAGTGGAATAGAGTGATTCAGAGGAATCACTCGGGGATGTATTTAATTTCACTTTTTATGTTCTACACACACACACACACACACACACACACACACACACACACACACACACACACACACACACACACACACACACACACACACACACACACACACACACATCAAACACACACACACACACACAAGACCATCATAGCTTCAAATATAAAAAATCGAAATA
>OMKI01010815.1:2721-13298 GCA_900302315.1 Phycis blennoides | reverse complement strand
GCCCTGCAGACACATGAGGGTTTGGTTGAGTCATTGTTAACCGTAAAATTGGGGGGGCAGGGGTAGGACGTGTATTTCTTGTCATATTAACAACAATATCATAATAATAATACTAATAATATAACAACAACAACAACAACAACAACAATAATAATAATAATAATAATAATAATAATAATAACAATAATAATAATAATAATAATAATAATAATAATAATAATAATAATAATAATAATAATAATAATAATAACAATAACAATAATTATATTATTATTATTATTATTATTATTATTATTATTATTATTATTATTATGCAATTCACTTAAATTACGGGCATAGGTTTCTGTCATGGGACAGAGAAAGCCATTCCATTTCTTCTAAAAGATAGCATGAATGTCAACCAAACCATCACGTCTCCTGTCCTGTATGCTAACCTACTTCATCTCGCCTCATCTTGGATTAGGATCGCCTAAAGGGTAAAACATAATCCTAAAACAAACTTCAAATCCCACTGATCAAATTCCAATAAACCCCCACAGAATATCCAGGATGATTGAATGATCAGCTGCTGTTATTCCTCTGAAACAAATGGGCTGTGCTGCCAGACATGACCCAGTGTCAGCCCCTGGGGAGCTCCACCTCATGTCTATGTGTGTGTGTGTGTGTGTGTGTGTGTGTCTGTGTCCATGTGTCTTTGTATTTGAGTGTGCCTTGGGATCCACTGGCCAGCCCAGTGGTCACTGCATTAACAACTGTCCACAATGTACTGCTGTCTGCCCAGGAATGGACACACACACCTCCACTCACATACACATGAATACATAAGCAATTCAAACAAATAGACGAACTGAATGGCCAGTCACACAAGTCATTCACGTGGTCTTTTGATCTGTTGCTTCACATGAAAGAAAAAAACAAAAAAAACTAAACAACACAAGCACATGCAATCCGACAAAATTAATGGTGGTCGGCTTCTTGGAAACATCAGTTCAATTGCGCGATTGGATTAAGGCTGGGAGAAAATCCATTAGGCAGTATGTGCTCAGGAGCTCGAGCCAAACAAAAGACTGTTTACTTTGAATGTCTATCGACATCCTTCATACAAGCTCAGATTCATTTCAGCTGCGCGGTGGATACATTGCACACAAAGACCAGGACAAGGTAGAGTGTTTTCTGAAGCAATCTTTAAATGGAGCAATTCTTCTTGAGGGCTGTCAAGGCCCAGCTACCAGTGAAGGCAAACACAGACCTCACACTTGATCGACCAGCATTAGCGGCTGAGTCACTCCTGCTCTACCTCATATATGGCATTCTCCTGTACCTCACGCGACCAGGGCATAGGGATTTTAAAAAGTAACTTGAAGTGCTGCAAAAGTTAAGGTGCACAAGGCCATGCAGAAGGTGCCAGTTATAACACTTTATAATACACGTGTGTGTGTGTGTGTGTGTGTGTGTGTGTGTGTGTGTGTGTGTGTGTGTGTGTGTGTGTGTGTGTGTGTGTGTGTGTGTGTGTGTGTGTGTGTGTGTGTGTGTGTGTCTGTGTGTGTGTGTGTGTGTGTGTGTCTGTGTGCGTGTGTGTGTGTGTCTGTGTGTGTGTGTGTGTGTCTGTGTGTGTGTCTGTGTGCGTGTGTGTGTGTGTGTGTGTGTGTGTGTGTGTGTGTGTGTGTGTGTGTGTGTGTGTGTGTGTGTGTGTGTGTGTGTGTGTGTGTGTGTGTGTGTAATACTTTAACTACCTAAAGTGATGAAGGGGAGGGAGAGAAAGAGAGAGAGAGAGAGAGAGAGAGAGAGAGAGAGAGAGAGAGAGAGAGAGTGCTTACTTGGTAGTCATTTCCTTTTTGTATTTACACCGCAGGTCCAGCAGCTCTGTCTGGGCCATGTTCAGAGCTGGAACAGGAATTTGTAATGTCAATGAAAAAGACTGATCATAAATTGCTGATCATCTACAGCTTTAGAACATGTGATACAGTACATGCTGTGGTAAATATTGCAGACTGTCTCGCTCTTTAAAATATAATTCAGGTAGAAATCTAAATCTCAATCCCTGTTTAAATTATAAAATTATACCACACTTACATGAGTGCAGAACTTTGATCCTCTCCTCTGCCTCAGATAATCTGTCTGTCGGGCAGACCTGTCTGGTCTCCCCATCCCTGGAATACAGGAGTCTTGGGTCAGTTACTTCATGTAAGCAAATCCACCCACCAATGGAGGACCAGGTTAAGCATGCACAGTTTGTATCTAAACAAAGTGGAGGCCTCCAGAGTGTGCCACAACTTTACATATTTTCTCCAATTCAGTGAAATATTTCTCTATATCGGCCTCTTTCGACAGAGGCAAACTCTTATTTCGAATTGCTGAATGACAACTGCCATTTTAACTGCAGTCTTGAGACTAGGATACACATCGTGTGATAGGATCATGGGAAGTCAAACCCTGAAAAATTGTTTCAATTAAGTGATGTTTGATAAAACTGTGTTTGATTAAACTATGTTAGAAAATCAAAATATAAAAAGAATCGAATAACGTTTGATTAAAACGTGCTTTGCAAAATCACATTTGATAAAATAGTGTTTGATTAAGTTGTGTTTGATGAAATCATGTCAATAAAAATCATGTTTGTTAAAAATCACATTTGATAAAATAGTGTTTGATAAAATCAGGTTTGAACTTGTATGATAAAAATCTTTTAAAATTAAAATTGTGCTAGATAAAATTGTGTTTGATCACTTCAAAAAAATCACTTTTGAAACACATTTGACTACCAAAGTTATGCTTCACTTAAATGCTGGCAGTGCAGATTGAAATCTACTGAGAGGGTCTCACTCATGGGAGTGCTCCTGCTGGCTGTGGTGTGGGGACCCCGGGCCTCCAGGGGGCTGGATGCTGTTGGGGGTCATGAGGGAGGCTTTGAGGCTGGACTCTGGGGGCGCCCCTGACAGAGCCGGCCTCCAACCTACAGCTCCCTCCTTCACTGGCTCTGTTGCAAAGAGAGAGAGAGAGACAAAAAAAACAAACATCATCCACAGATAGCCATTTCCAATTTTGCTACAAAAAAAAGTAATGCCACTACCATAGTAAAATGCTCAGATAAACAAAAACACATTTATTGGAACCTTTTTCACGGTCAATAATAACATCCAATACACTTTTTTCAAGGATGTTTTCGATAATGAACAAACCTCTTTAGTCTTGGGAAATCATTTAGATAATTTTATTGTAATTTTCATTGTAATTAACATTTTCCCTTCACTTACTTAAGTGCTTGTGACACAAAGAACAGCTAGCACATGCCTTTACAACAATAGCGTATGATACTGAAACTGGTTATTACCGAAAACAATGTCAAAGTGAGCACGGCTATGGAGCTGACCTGTCCTGTCAAGGCACTCGAGATGTTTCTTCCTGGGCCCGCTGGTCACTGGCACCAGGGCGTCGCTGGCAGGGACCCCGCTCTGCAGCAGCTGCAGCCTGTCCTCCAGGGTCTGTGTGGCCTCCAGCACAGGGGCTGGGTCTATACCACAGGCACAAACACACACACATAGAGATTAGACAAGATCCATCATCAAAAGATAATAGAATATGTTCTAAAATGTTTTATATTTGAAATAATAGGAAGAAGAGGAGAGGACCTTTATTGGTCATTCTCAGTATATTTTAGATATGGGAATGAAATTTGTTCTCTGCATTTGACCCATCCTATGGTACATAGGAGCAGTGGGCTGCTATGTTCAGCGCCCAGGGAGCAAGTTGGGGTTCAGTGCCTTTCTCAAAGACGCTTCCACATGTGGACAGTTGGAGGAGGGGATCAAGGGGATCGAACCGCCGACTCCACGGTTAGTGGACGACACATACATTTTCTAATTTTATTTTCAGAAATTCAGTTATTATATACGATATATAAGTTCTCGTTTGAATAGTTGCTACTACTACAAAGAGCTGCAACAGATTATATAGTAGTATATAACAGTATATAATTGAAAGTGTAAAAAAATGGCATTGATATAATTGAAATGCAATGTTGTTTATTGCTTCAGTTTTCTCTCTGGTTGAGTTGTGGCTGTGGTTGGGTTCAGGAACATGGAAGGTGTTGGTGGTGTTGGTGGTTGGGTCATATAGGAAAAATACACTTAGCAAAAATAGTTGATATCTCCAGTGGTACTTTTCTTGATCAAGGTGGAGCAAGGTGGAGCTGACTAGTATCTATCTAGCAGACTCACAGATGCACACAATTGTTAATATTTTTTTTCTTTGCACAATCTTTCTGTGAGGCACATTATTTTTTCTTCTTCTCTTCTCTACCATCACAGTATCAACAGTATCAGGCTGGTCCTCCAAGCGACTCTAAACCCTTTCTCCCTCACCAACGGGCCCCTTTGTGAAAAACCTCACAGACTGGACCCCTCTAACGATGCAGCAAGGGATGTGCCATCCCGTCACATCTCCTACACAGATGGCTTCTAATGAGTCTGCTTCCCTCGTGATAAATAGTGGAGAGAGGCGCAAAAAAAGGAGGTTGCAGCAAAATATTCTGACACGCCAAGCAGACTCACGAGCACCAAGTACACACCTAATGTACATACCGTGGCAAAGTGCTGAGAAAAGTCTGTCTGTGAAAGAAAAGGAGAAGGAGGGGGAGGAGAATGAAGCAGGGAGGGATGGGAGGAAGGAGGAGGAGGAGGAGGAGGATGGGGGTTAAGTAAAATAAAAAAAGAAACAAGATTCTTTAGCACAACAGAGAAGCTGTTTTGCAATGCATGCGCGGCGGCTCTGGGGCCCATGGGGCCAACTAGGAGGCTGTTTCTCTGCTAACAAGTCTCCGCTGTATCATTTGATCATTTAAATTATTATGCCAGGAATCCTCAGGAGGCGGCTCTGCACTCCACATCACAGGGCTGTTTTTAATCTTCCCCTTCCCTTTCTTCCCCTCCCGAAGTTCAACAGCTCAGAGCTCAGAGAAAAAGAAAGAGAGAGAGAGAGAGAGAGGGAGAGAGGAGAGAAAGGAGAGAGAGAGGGAGAGGGAGAGAGAGAGAGAGAGAGAGAGAGAGAGAGAGAGAGAGAGAGAGGCAGCTCCTGTTGTGTACCTGCCTTCTGAACACCAAAGGAGGTGACTTCTAGTGCCAAAGCTCGGAGAGGAAGGGGGGGGGGACTCAGGGGAGACACCTGACATGGGGGGAGGAGAAGAAAGAAGATGTGGAGTAAACACACACACACACACACACACACACACACACACTCACACGCATAGTGCAGCCCTTAAAAACTCCTGAAAAAACCCCACAAAAATTGTTCTTTTGTTTCACCAACTTTTCTCTCACACACTTTCATGCAGTCATCTTTAGACTTTGCCATGTAACCCCGGTCAGATCGCTCCCTCAGTTCCACTGCGGACTGAAGTCATTTCTTCACAGGGAGTTGGGGGAGGGCAGACAGTAAACTTTTGCCAGATGCTAGACTTCAGCAGGCAGCAGACAGTCGCTAATAAAATATTTGTCAGAAAGGAAAACCATTTAAATATGCAATTTGGCGGGCTACACGTGATATGTTGCAGTTCACAGGACCTCAGAAAGTATTTTACTGATCTACTGATTTTATACATCTTAATATTTATCCTAAATGTGTCACCTATCTAGGCCTAATGACGAGGAAATGGTATGGTGTGTATATATATATATGTATGTATAATATATATATTTTTTCTTTCTTTTTCCCAGACTGTTTACAGTGGAGCCCTGCAGGAGTTGCAAGGCGGTTGCATCAGTCACCGGGGACATCACCATTAAGAGCACAACTTCTTCTAAAGACAAACAGGATCACTTCAAGTGCTGTTACCGATCCACTGTCATCAAAATCACTTTATCAGCCTCTTTTTTTCTACCCATATATCTTTTACTTGTGTTGAGAATGAGTTGAGGGTTGAGAATGAGTGCTGGTAAGTATCAGGGATTACCAGCTAATTGACAGAGCTAATGGTCCCATGCTAGAAATAATATCTGGGTCAGCTTCAACAGTAAATCCTCAACATCAAAAATCAAAAAACCACAAAGGTAAAAAAGGAAAAGGTTGAATGGAACAATTATTTATTTTAATTGATTCATTATCTAATCAGTCTTAAATTTACTTTGATTGACAAACAGCAAGGAAAAACTAAAGGATTAATTTTACAAAGATTTGAAACAGATGAAAGCAAAACGTCTCTTTTATAGACAGTAAATGTGCATTGATACTTGAACAAAACGTCTAAAATAATGAATTAATTATTGATCAAAATCCTAACTCAAACTATTTCTGTAATAATCATTCAATTGATGCTCCAGCACTATCTTTGTGCCATCTCAGTACATGGTAGCAATAAGGCTCCAGTCAGGTATCCATGCAAACAGAGTTCTTAATCATAATGTTTTTTCTAAACCTGCATCTTCTCTTAATTAACAGTGATCCATTCCCGGGGTCACGATAACAACCGACAGCGCCTCGATGGACTCATAAATCACAGCACATCTTATTACATCACATACACATGCACACTCCCACATACCCACACACACACACACACACACACATCTACACACTCTCCCTGGATTGGAGCACTTGAGTATACACGTGAATCATAACGAGGTTGGTGGGGATATTATGGGGCCTTAACACCAGAAGTCATTAGCCACACACACACACACACACACACACACACACACACACACACACACACACACACACACACACACACACACACACACACACACACACACACACACACACACACACACACACTCACACACACACTCACACACTGGACTACAGAGGCCAACTGCCTGGGTGTTGGGTTGCAAACTCATCCCACATAAGTTGGGTTATATTTGAGCAAGCTGGTCCACATTGATATTGACTTTCATCACCCTGTCTCATAGGCAGTGGAGAGGGACCCGCACGGCCACCCTGTACCGTATGGAGTCCACATATTGCTCAGCTGTTACTCATCACAGCAGGGTGCTGGTGGGGTGGCTGGGCACTCGATCTAGGAGTGTGATCGTGGAACGTGTTTGTGTGTGTGTGTGTGTGTGGTGCTGAGGGGTGGACTATGGAGGTGGTGGTAGTCTACATTGGACCAGGATATGCTTGTCTAGGCTGATGAGGTTGCGTGTAGAAGGCAGTTGTATGGGGGGGGGGGGCACTTGGCCCTGTCAGCGCTCCACGCCGTCATTAGGCAGCGGGGCCCGGCAGAGTGCAGCGGCGCCGCGGTCTCTCCAGGCCGCATGTAATTACGTGCTGACATAATTAACCCAGCAAGCCCATTAGCCCGGCGCTGGCTGGCTGAAGAGCAAGCCAGAGCAAAAAAGAGAGTGAGCGGGGGGGAGAGAGAGAGAAAATCCACTATAATTATTTGTTGTGCGCATGTTAATGAGGCCAGCTGTGTTCCCATCATACAACACGAACAAATTAATTTACAAGGCTGTGCTTCAAGGATTTCGTTTGGTTTTTTTTTCATTCAAAACACTCCTTGTTGTTATCGTTCCTTCGAGTGGACTTCAAGGTCCACAAACACTTGCGGACTCGGTGCAACAAACAGAAACTCTGCTATAATGTTGCCGTCAAGGACCACAACTGGGTTAACAATGTCTGTACACATTCACGTTCTGTTTTGGATGTCTTTTAGAGAATGGAATATATATATATATATATATGATGCACAGAGAAAAACTGTTTTAAGATTTAGGTTTTAATTAAATTAGCAATAAAGCACAATCTTTTGGCAAACATATCCAATACGTGTGACTTGCGTGTTTGCAATGCTTTTAAAACCAACAACTGATATTGATATTCAGAGAGCAAACCCCCAGTCTCTCACTCTACCTTGATGTGTAAAAGGAGAACAAAATGCAAAAAATTTGAGAGAAACAGAGAGATATATACTGAGAAGAAAAAAACACTGAAGAAATGGTGTCTTTGATGTGTGAAAAAACTAAGCTGAAATAGAAAGTTTTAACCTGGTCTTGTATTTTTTTGTCTGTTTCGTGCCTTTGTTCAACAGGAATGTGAACGACATCAGTAGAAAGACGTTTACAAAGCGCTAAACTAAGACCTAAGCGTGGCCACGTTTAAAATGAACACGGGGTTGTGAGGTGGGGTGGGGGGTATACAAGTTGTACTTCATTTGGAATAACAACAACAGAAATTATCAAGTCTTTTTTTTATCAAGTTACTATGTTTTCAACATTTGCGAGTCCCACCGTGTGTGTGCGCGTGCCATGACAAACAGGAACAGACACACACACACACACAGACACACACACACACACACACACACACACACACACACACACAGACACACAGACACACACACACACACACACACACACACACACACACACACACACACACACACACACACACACACACACATTCCAGCAGATTGTCATCCTATCTTTCTCTCTTTCCCTCCCTTCCCTCTAGGCTCTCTCTCCCTTCTCCACAGGGATCGGTTAGGGAGGCCCAGCTCTTTTATGAACATAATGCATTATTAACCACCTCAAACATATCCTGGTCCTTTGTTTATTACTGCTCTTATTAATCACTTGTGACTAAACTGGGGCCCTTCGAGAGACAGCCTGCCTTCTGAAGGGAGGCTCATACAAACACACACACACACACACACACACACACACACACACACACACACACATAGCCATGTGCTCAGTGGTACTTTGGCTCCTATGGGATTGTATAGTCACCCAACAGTGCCTCCTAGGCCCCTCTCTCTGGTGTGGGCATATTTTTATAGAAAGATGATGAGAAACATCAAAACAACAGCAAAAATGCTCTTTACTTTTGTTGATTCTATTTTTTTTCTTATCCATGTTTTCCAGTGAGGGATTAAGCCGGGAAGTAAGGCAACAAATGATTGAGGGCATCATAACAACAACACTACACACGGAGATGAATGTTGTTTTAGTGCCTACTACTCTGTTACTTGCTCTGAGACTGGTGAGTTACTACTAGTTACCACTAGTGAGTGCTGTTGCTGGCGAGTTGTAATGTGGCATCGCCTAGACTCAAGAAACTGCCAAAGGCCCTGCGTTTACACACACACAAGGACACACAGATAAAGACACACCTAGACGTGCACTTAGACAGACAAGCACACACACACACACACACACACACACACACACACACACTCACAGAAAAAAAATGTCTTCAGATCAGCATCTTCATACACTCCCCCAACACAGATGAAAGGAAGAGCATTCTGGAGGAGTGCAGCGTCTGAGATGTGGGCTGGATCCTGGGGGATGTGTGTGTATGTGTGAGCACGTGTGTGCACCTGCATGTGTGCTTAGAGAAAAAGCAAACACCTGGAGCATCAGTCTCAGGGCGTCGCCCCCGGCGACAGGGGCCTCGCTCACTCTCAAAGAGATGGAAACAAACGGCCGCGTTCAAACGCTTCCCTCACACACAGACTTAGGCGCATGCCCACACACACTCACATAGCACACATGCCAACACACACGCACACACACACAAACTCACAAACACACACATCTCCCATATACAGAAACACACATACACATACACACACTACTAAACCAACACACATCTTCACAGATACACCTATGTGCACGCCAGGGGAGGAGGAGGAGAGGAACAAAGGCAGAGGAAGAGAGGTGTGCTTCTTATTTTAAGGGGAAAGGCTGAAAGAGTCAAGCAGGAAGTAGTGCTGCCAGGTTCCTTCCTGCCTTTTCTGAAGCCACACTCATGCAGAGGTGAGTAATCTTCTAGATTGCTCTGAGAGGGGTGCTGTTAACCATGTTTTTCTTTAATCATTTTTGAGTAAAATAAGATCTGTATTTTTTCTTCCACCCTCACAATACACATAGTGCATTGATAATAAAACATAAACATTTTAAATTATGCTGAACCATGTCTGCAATATGTACATATTTGTAGAATATGCATTTTATGCGTTAGTTTTCACACTAAAACATTAGTTTTAAGCACTGTTTTGCCATCCAATGCAAGTGAGTGCAGTGAAAAAATAAACTTAAAATTTCCATTGAAACAGAGTGCTGGCCACTGAGGCAACTCATCAACATGAAGGTGACTATGGAGAGTTATCAGGGCTAACTAGTGATACAACCTCATTTTCTAACATGTTCCAAGAAAGATCATATTGAAATGAATGTTGGATACAAAGGGCCATGTGACTATATGTATGTAATAATGGCTGGATACAATGGACTATGTGACTATATGTATGTAAATAACGGCTGGATACAATGGACTATGTGACTATGTGTTAATAACGATTGGATACAAGGGGTCACATGAAACCTCTGATTGGACTGATTGGAATTCAGTGTCAATTTAAAGGGACATTGACACACACACACACACACACACACACACACCCACACACACACACACACACACATACACACACCACACACACACACACACACACACACACACACACACATATATGGCGGAACGGCGTGGTCTTATTGACCTAGAAGAGGGGGATTTCTCAGAGGCAAGAAGTGTGTCAGACATGTCGCCTGCGCTGTACTGATCATCTGTTGGCA
>OMKI01010808.1:0-15831 GCA_900302315.1 Phycis blennoides | reverse complement strand
AAAAACAGGCGGGGGGGGGGGGGGGGGGGGGACTGAGTGCCCATTCAGTCCCCCCTCCCCCCCCCCCAACCCACCCAGCTTGCGTGTTTAGAACCAAGATGGCCGCTGGGTGAATCAGGCCCATTGCAAGTAGTTTAAAAGCCACTTACCTTAATGTTACGTCCCCCCAGCATGACTGAGTTCATCTGCTCCAGAGCCAGCTGGGCAGCTTCAGGCACATCGTACTCCACAAAGGCAAAGCCCTGAGTTCACACAAACACCTCAGTGACTCACAACTAACCGCACACGTCCCGCGATACCAGCGCCGCGCGCCTCACCCGCGGCTCCCGGGTCATTGCGCCGGGCGGCGTGACCGAGGCGTCACCGAGGCCCATTTCAAAACGGGTGTGACATCACATGGCAGCGCCCCCCCCCGCCACCATTGCTATATAATCGTTTAGCAGACACGCATTCCAAAGCGCTGGTGTGTTGAGTGTTTTTTGGGTAACATCGTCATTAAGGCGCAGGTTGGGGTTAGAGGCGTCTTGGCTCTAGGATGCGCACATGTGATCAGAGGACAAACACGCTAACCAGTAGACTTTCTGGCCCCCGGTAGGGTTGACTATAATCTGGCATCCAGCAGTCCCACTATGCGGGAGCAGAAGTTCTGGGGGGAAACAAAAAAAAAAATGCACGGGGCTGTGCGCATTGTTCCCCGTTATGTGGCGGAGAGAGACTCTACCGAAGACAGACACATTTGCGCAAGTGGCTGGACGTTGTGTGTACTTCTATAGCTGCTGGCCTACACAGTGTTAGATTGAAACCTTTACCGGAACTTTGTTGGCACTGGTCGAGTTGGGGGCCAGCCAATAGGAGCTCACAGATCCCTGCCTCCAGCAACACGATTGCTCCAAACGAATATTAATGTCAGACCTGTTTTAGATGATTAACCTAAGCGAGGCTAGGGTTAGAGGGTTAGGGCTTCTAGCCTTAACCCTATTTACCCACAGGTAGAGTGCGGACTTGGGGTTCTGATCCCAAGACCTTTCGGCTGGGGGCCATACCCTGCGACCACTAGACTGGACTGCCCCCTCACACCCCCACTAGGTACACGATAGCTTTCGCTTGTGGAAATGTACCTTAAAAAAAACAGACTGACCTTGTGCTTCATGGTGACAGAGTCCCATGACATGTCAATGCTCTTGATGGGACCAAAGGGAGCAAAGGCCTGTCTGATGGTGTCCTCGCCGAGCTCATAGTATATAGAGCCCACGTAGACGCGGCACATGATGGCGAGCGCGCGCTGCCGCTGGGCCGCCACCTGCCAGGCAACAACAGCACACCCAGTGTTAGAACACCACACGGCACCACATACGGTGACTCAAGATGCAGAAGAAGTATAGTAAGCATAAGGACTTGTGTTTGGCCCTCTGGGGGTTTATGTGTGTGGCTGCACCGGAATGGTTTGTTTTAGCCAATTTCCCAACAACCGCATGGAAAGCAGATGCTGAAATCTGACCCAACCGGAACATAACTGAGTTAAGTAGTGGAGTGGTTGTATCCATAGGATCTATGCGCTAGCGCTAACATCAGTAAAGACCACCAAGGTGTAATTACCACACGGTCCTTCAGTGTGATGAGATTTACATAGTGGGGGAAAGAGCAGGGGGTGAGGATAGTTGCTGATAGACATGCATCGCCTTCACTTGATTTTGCTGACCTGTATTCCTGCGACTCAACTATAAGGTTCTGTTGCGTGCAATTGTAGAGTTCAATTCAAATCCATACCATGTCCAGGTGAAGGTACTTAAGTGTGGCCTGGGCTTAGGCAAACTCACGGGCCGGATTAATCAAATATAGGGAAGACGACATGTGCTTGGTATATAGATATAGTATCTGGTGCAGCAGTTTTCACATTTTAGATAAAAAAAATTGTCATCCCTTTGGGACCGTAAAGTAGCTTACCCTGAATCAGTTTTAAGCAAATGCATGTTTAGAAGAGTCCTGTCAGGTGGCGTTTTACATAAGATTTATCTAAATTAAAGTACATCCAGGTCAGTAATTTGAAGCAACGGTGCATGTTAGTAGGGTTGGGCGAGGTTTTGGGTTTTTTTACCGTTAAGATCTCTCCCCAAAATATTGAGGTTTTTAAGAAAAAAATAGGGAATTGGATCTAGCATTCAATCGAGGATTTAAGGTCAACAAATCTAATTCAGTGTATGCTAAATGTCTTTAATGTCATTAATCTTTATTGTCTTTATCTTTATTAGTCTTTATTGTCCGATACGTAATATGCCTCCAGCATGTAGCCTGTCGGAGAATAAAGCCGTTTTAAACCTTAATCTTAGTCTACTCGGAACGTCTGCGATTGGATTCTAGTCAGTCACGCGGGGGCCATCTTTATTTTAACTAGGGCAACTAACGCAGTGATAGCGCTAGCTGCCATTTTAGTGCCTTCACCATCTTAGCTGTGTGCCTTGTGCTCAAGCACACCACCGATTGGCTGATGTTGGACCATATTCGCTAGCCTCAAATGACTGATTGCACGACAGCAGGCTATGTGTGAAATTGAATGCTTATATGGAGTAGCTTGTTTTGAGAGCGTTTTGATATGGACCCTGTCCTCGTCTTATACAAGCGCTCTAGCAGAAAATCGCCCAACATTATACATTACTCTCCAAACATTAAACAGGTGTGCATCTGAATGAGTAGATACTGAGTTAGGACCATTGCTGTCAGGGATTAGCTCCTAGCTTTCTTGTAAAGGATGCATCCTTGGGTCAGGTAAAAACATAGGGGTCATTTCCAGAAGGACTAGAACGGGAACAGTCTACATTTCTATGTTATGTTTTTGATGTTGAGTGGGAATGAGCACAGAAGAAAATGAAATAATCTATTGACCGATTGTAAAGGTGAGAGAGGATCTCCAAAGCCCATTGTCACTGCTGCCATCTGAAAGACAGTAAAGATGGAAAAAGTGCTCAAAAGTAAGTTAGGCATTGCTTAGCTTCAGGAAACAGATATACAGATATGCAGATCTCCCCATTACAATACAATCATCACCATTAACAAAATCACAAAAAATGCTTACAAATATAGCCATCTGAAAAAATTAGCAAAGCATTTAACAGGTTTATGAGTCTTTGAAACGTCATCTTTGTCCCGGCTATACGCATCACTGACCATTAGTTGGGAGTGGAGTCCCTCCTATTGACAACAAGTAAATAGGAGGGAGACGATTAATGTGTTACAAGTGACACCCAATAAAAAGCTAGCATGGGCATTACCAACTTCTGAATGTCTTAATAATAGCTATGAGGACATAACTCATTCTCCATATGGGGAAAAAAAGCACCAAAGGCCAACCCATGTAGCCCCAATGAATTTCCCTTAGGTTAGCAGGATGGAGTAGTAGTATGTTCCTGCAATACTGAAGTTCCCAAGTCTCACGAGTGAATACAATTCATGAAAACGTCATGAAACCGAAAATGTGGCCAATACCTACACCTAACCGTACCAAAACTAACCCAACATTATACTTAAATTATACTTAACCATCTCAAACCCAATAGGTTAGTTTTTTAAGGTAGGCCAACAGCTAAACTAACCATCTCTAAATCTGAAATGATCAATTTATTAACATAGACCTATACATAATCTTAATTGCAAAGGAGTAGAGTTAGTAAAAAAAAGAAAAAAAGAAATCAACGCTTAAACCTTTAAGCTTAACGTCTTAAAAGGCATAAACTAAATGACTAGAGCTAGAGCTGTGATCCTAGGAGTTTGGTCTGGAAACTACAGGTATTGCAGGAACATACTATTGGCAGGGTGTGAAGAGTAATGTTAAACAAGATAGTCCAACAAGGTCATGCCTGGATAAATAACAAGCTATGTTTCAGTCAATACACAAGTGGAATGATTTCATCTTTTTAGAAAAGGCAGGACCATTAACAGCCTCTGACCTGCAAGTTTGTGAGCTGTTGCTGTTGATGAGCTATTGTCTGTTTCACCAGGACGCTTTTAATGCTCTGTTCCATCGCATATTTCTTCGCCTGGGGGAACACACACGTTATTCAGGTAAACAACAAGAAATATGCAAAATAACACTTCGATTGTGGTGAAACTCCGGAGTGTGTGTGGCGTTGGCCTACCCTCTGCAGCGCCTCTTGCTGCTCCGGGGTGAGCGGCGGGAGGCCGAGCTTCGAGCCCGTCCCCTGTCCATTCTCCATCTTCACGGCGTCTCCTCCCTGGAGGCAGTGGAGGGAGAGACACCACGTTAACTGCTGATTCATATTTAACAACGACACATTCTAAGAGAAGGGTTATGTCTCCGGACCAAAAGCCATCCAATACGGATTAACACAGCAGCGAGCCAGCGCGTTTCCCTCTTTTGTTTGAATGACGAACGCTAGCCACATATGGCTAGTGGAAACGTCGTACAGACACATGGAAACCACGTATAAAGAGCACTGGGAATACAATAGCCGTCTTGCGGTTTTACACGCTACAATATTTCTATTAGTAAATCGCTTTTGATTCCATTCTGCATGATCGGGCCTGTTCGCAGCGTCTTTAGCCGCTCACGAGCTAGCATCTGTGTGGATAAATTAGCTTAGCATAGCATACTTAAAAGGCGCAACAAGATAACAATATACCAGTACAAAAAAATACGACTCCTTTACAATTTCCGAAGTAAACGTTATGCAATACTAAACGTGGTGTTAACTTACCACTAATTATTTGGTAAAAAAGGCAACAATTCAATAAGTAAGAAATTTACCGCAGTGTCAGTAATCGCCATGTAGCACGCCTTACTCCAAAGGCCCCCGCACACGCCAACTGCCGCGAGAGGTTCGCCAACGCAATCAGCAACTCTCGCGATACGTTAAAAGTGGCGGCTCTTGAGTTGCTTCCTTCTTGTGTGTGTTCTACCACACTTTAATTTATCCACCTCGTTTTTAATGTACATTTTGACATCATCATTCAGGTTGGTGTTTATCGGAATGGTCTTTTGAGTGCATATATTTGGACTCATCCAGATAATTTGAACAGAGAAATCAATTTGTCATTGACAAATGAATGTAACACATAGGTCTACAGTACCTCAAGGCTACTTCATTTTTAGATTAGATTAGATTCAACTTTATTGTCATTGTGCAGAGTACAAGTACAGAGACAACGAAATGTAGTTGGCGTTCTAACCAGAAGTGCAAAGGAGCGATTAAGGTGCAGTATTGTACATGAGTAGTGCAATATTGAAAAAGTGACAGTATTAAACAGTAAGTGACTTACTTAACAACAGTAAACAGTGAACAGATAGTGCAAGTGGAGGTAGTAATTGTAGAGGTGGTACGGAAATACTAAGTAACAGTGTAAAGTAGTGCAATAGAGCAATAGTGCAACACAACAGGTGTTGCACTATGTTGCACTATTCATATTATGTGACCTATTCCACGTTTTTTGATAGATTAGATCATGAAGGAGCTTTATGATGTTTTAGACAATATAAATATAGGTGTATATGTATAATAGACAATAATAAGAACAAATCTTTGTGTCACATAGTTTTATTATAATTTCTGTAGTTGCCATAGCTACAATATTGAAAATATCACATCCAAAGCAAAGTTTCATTCAATAGATTCACAGGAACAGGAAGTTATTAAAACAGAAAATAAGACTGGATGGGATGGTTGTTGTCTTTTTGCAGTCTAAACATTCATATGTTGGGCCAGGACTCTGGCCAGTCATAACAAAGGCAATACTGAAGATGCAAAGTTCCCAAAGTTTCAAAGTTTCAAAGTTGTCAGGCTTTATTAACATGCTGCTGATCAGAGAAACACAAGAGCAAAACGCTGAGCAGCTTGAGAGTAAAACCTCTTTGAGATCCATAAATAGATATGTACAACACACGCAGTGGACATCTTGGCTCCTCTCTCTAACCGGGCAGACCCAGAGAGATCCGCTCCCGAGACTGCTTAAAACCATGTACTGTACATGAGGGTTGTGTGGAACCACATACCTTCTAGAAGGACCGCTCCAGAACAGTTGTCTAGAACAGAAGGGCTAGAAATGAGTCAGACTAATGTACGTGTATCCCCACCCCATTCAGTGTTTTCCGAGAAGGAAAACACCAAATAGCAATCAGTTAGTCTGTCCAGGGCGTATCTATACATTCACCACAAGCATCTAGCACACACGTGAAAAAGAAGATCGGTCTCGCTTTCATCAATTTGGGTTGTATTTAGGCATTAGAATTGCTTTTGAACCCATAACTTTTCATACTAACTGGGTAATTAAAAGGAGTGTTTCATTGACTAAACACACATTTGACCTCTGAACCCCATCTCCACAGAAGCTTCGACATGTCTACATGCTACAGAAACAGCTCCTGACAAACAATTGACAAAAACAGAAACATGAATACATTTTCCCTTGATCTCTCCCTTGGGGCCAAAACATATCTATATCAGAAGCAATCATTTAGAAATTTTAACATTTAACAGAAACAATCATGTATTAATATTTATCAAACAAAATTAAAACATTTTCTGTAAATCCTTGGTCTCATGACTTTGTAACGTATGTTCACATTTTGTCCAACTCGCCTTCTCCCAGACATACAGAAGTACACTTTCTTCACACACGTTATGAGCTGCATGTTAACGTTAACTGATTATTATGAGTAAAAACATCAACCCATAGCCAGTTATTTATTCCAATGTACAGTAGCAACAGACGGCAATGGCACTATCTTGACCAGGTATCGCTTTCACGCCCACCCTCACATTCACAAAGACCGCCTTCATACATTTATAGAGCAGGGCAGTTGGAAAAACCACCACGACCATTTGCTTCCACAAGTTCCAAGTCTCCGGGTTTTGTACGAAGCTGCTCGTTGTGAATGTTCAGTCGCAGGTGGGCGGCCATCTTAGGCACTTCACAAGTCTTTGGCTTTCAGGAAAACCTTCTGGGTGAGAGCCCTTACGAGCATTGCAGGCTCTATAGGCTAGCACTGTGGTCTAGCACTATAGGCAAGCACAGCAGGTTAGCACTGCAGGGTAGTACTATAGCAATGCAGGCTAGCACTATGAGCTAGCATTGCAGGCTTGCACTATAAGCTAGCATTGCAGGCCTGCACTAGACTGCAGGCTAGCACTACAGGATGGCATTACATGCTAGCACTGGACTGCAGACTATCACTAAAGGCTAGGAATGCTTGTTAGCACTACAAGCTAGCAGTAGACTGCAGACTAGCCTTACAGGCTATCACTAGACTGCAGACTAGCACTACAGGCTATCACTAGACTGCAGACTAGCACCACTGGCTAGGAATGCTGGCGAGCATCAGATCGCTAGCATTATATTACTCGCACAACAGACTGCTACAGCTGGCTAGCACTGCAGAATAGCCCTGCAGGCCAGCACTACAGACATCCTCTGATGGACATTCATGCATGGAGTCCTGTGCACAATGTGTGCTCAAGGAAAGGTTAGCTGTTAGCCCAGAGAAGCTAGGCAGGGACGAGTTTGGGCTTGGGTTTGGGTCGACCTTGAGGTTGACAGTTCAGCTGACTCCTCAAAATGGAGTCACGGAATGAGAGTGCCAAGATCAACAAATGCAACCTCAGCACATCTGCAAAACTCCTACGAAGAATTTGGGTAAATTCATATTGAGTGAATATGTCAGACATTGCAAGGATTTCTTGTACATGTTTATAGCTACCTGCGGAAATACAGGAGGATGTAAACAACCAATTTCAAGGGGTATATAATAAAAGGATCTCGATGGAAAACGAAACTGGACATCTAGAGGCGTGGGAGCCCTTGTAGACAGGGGGCCTTCAAGCGGCTCAGCAGAGTAGCTGGTCATAGCTTTAATAGTGTACTTTAATAGTGTACTAAGATTTGAGGTGCCTATGGGTTCCTCTTCAAGGCTGGGCCCTTGCTCCTCCCTTTTCTCTCTTTCGATCTCTCCGTCCCTGTCTGTTGCACTCTCTCTCTCCCTCTCTTGCTCCCCGCAGGCCCCCCTCCCGCTGTGATCCTGGCAGTAGGGTCTCTCTGGTGTCCAGCGGTCCATGCATTGGCCGGGCCCCTCGTCTCTGGGGGCCGGTTGACACCAGGACCCCCTCTCTCCTCCGGCACCTCACTGGACGGTCCCGGGAGCCTGGGTGCGCAGGTGTCTACTGATGGCATCCTCCAGGAACAGGGTCAGCTTCTCACAGTCCTCCTGCACAGGACACACGCACACGTTTCATGGGTCTGCTCTCATGTGATTACATGAAGAAATCCACATCTTTAGATGGAATTACACAAAATCACAGAATAAAACTGTAAATACTATTTTCATGTAATTACAGACAGAAATGGAAAACACTCACAGTGCAAGTGTATAACATCAGATTTTTGCAAATTTATTTTTTGTGTTCATATTTTGTTATTTATTTCCCTTTATCCAAAGCGACTTTCGGTGATTACTTTTAGATGCATGTCATTAAGCTCAAGGACACCCAGATTGTTTACTTGACATAAAAAAAAGAACCCAATGCAAGTGATTCATTAGTTAATTTAATAGAGGCTTTCATCCAAAGCAATTGCAATATTCTTTGTTGTGATGAACCAGTATCCATCAGAGATGGATCACAGTAAGTAGCCATGTTTGTTTTGAAAGTTGCCTACCTCATTTATGAAGGCATAGTGAACTAGTTCGTTGGCAAGGTCTTTGGAGCTATCCGCTGCAAGGAACCAAACGAAGTGTGTTAGGCACAGTAAACAGAGGAGTAACAAGGAGAAGGAAAGAAAGATGTATGTGGCGGTAAAAGGCTCCTTCTCAACCACCAGGTGTGAGGCTAATTTTAAGCCATTGCTAAATCAATCCAGTTGTGACATCACAAGCGGGAGCATCCACAAACGGGCATGATGGAAAGATCACCTCCAGCCTCCACCAGTTGGTACAGTCCACCAGGGAGCGGGCCGGGGAGTTGATCTATTCATCATACATCTGGGTGGACACTCCCACTTGTGATGTTACCACTTGTGATGTCACAAGTGGATAGATCTTCACACCTGGTGGTAAGATTGCGGCCCTTGAAAGCTGTGTGTGCGTGATGTTGACTCACTGGGAAGGATGTCGCAGCTGAGCTGTCGATGGAGCTTGTCGTCCATCTTCAGGAACAGAGAAAGCTGGGAAGGAGAAGAGCCACGCCCGTTTAAATCAATACATTTGATCGCAATGACGTCGACATTAACACGCCTTCCATACAAAAAGAGTCAAGACGTTATGCTGCACAGGACTGAATACCTGCACTAGTTTGTGACTCACATGAGTTTTGGTCCCTTCTTCATTTGATTCCAAGTTACAGTGCATCTGAATGACCTGCAGACAGAGATGGTAGTTAATGGTACGTGGAGAGACAGACAGACAAATAAGACAGATTTTTGCACTGTATTGTATTAGGTTGACATATGCTCGCTGAAATGCACATTGACAAGTAGACACAGACACACAAACACACACACAGACAGCAGACCTTGCGGGTCTCCGTCTCCTGTGGTTCTGGGGTGGGGGTCTTGACCGCCTCCACCTGCTCCTGGGACAGAGACAGGGCCCGCGGGACAGGGTGGGGCCGCGACGACGCAAAGTTCATCAGCGGGTAGATCCCGTTCCTGAAGGAGCAAGGAACCACCACCAGATTCACACCTTCAACAACCACCATTCCAGTCCACGACCTTGCCATAATGCTATGCTACAACACAACGCAAAAGTGCTGTGCTACGATACGCTACATAGTTGTGCTACAACGCAATGCTAAAACACTTTGCTAACTACTAAAATGCTACCCTACAATGCTGTGCTACAACTGTATGCTACACCGCCAGGCAACAATATGACGCTACAATGCTATGCTACGACCGTATGCAATAACGCACTACCCCAAAATGCTATGCTAAAATGCTATGCAACAACAGCATGCAAACATGCTATGTAAACAACATTCTACTTACTTCACGTCCTCCAGGAACTTGTCGAGCTCCAGGGGAGACACGTGTGAATATCTACATGTGAGGAAGAGGAGGAGGAGGAGGATCAAACACGGCTTGACATGTCACATACAGTCTCTGCTATTCAAACCATACACAAGACCAATCAGGGCTTGTGATGTGGACTTATATTGTGATTATCAAATAATCAAATAACAATGGCCAATACTTTATATGGTGGAGTCACTACATTAGATGTAGAAATGCAGTTAGAATCTATCATTGGTTTTACTTGAGCTGAACTCCCGGTCGGTCTTGGTGGGAGATCTCGGCCATCACGGCGTTGGGGTCAAACGACTTGGTCTTCTCCTCCACACAGTTCTCTGGAAGAAGATCTAGAGAGGGAAACACACACAGATAAAGAGAGAGACCCAGAGAGGGATACCCAGAGAGAGAGAGAAGAGACAGAGAGAGAGAGAGAGAGAGAGAGAGAGAGAGAGAGATAAAGTGGTACAGGGAGATAAAGAGGCGTAGAGAGATAAAGCGGTACAGAGAGAAAGAGGAGAGATACTGGGAGGAACGTCTCCTCCTCCTCCTACAGCCCTGCGGGGAGGACCGGGACTCACACTGGTTGCTGATGAGGCAGTGGGCGGCCAGCAGCTTGAGGGAGTGGACCTCGAACAGCACCCGGTGGAAGAGGAGATCGTGGGCCGTGGGACGCAGCTTGGCCTCCTGCCGCACGCACGACTGGGTGAACTCCTTCAGGGGTCAAAGGTCAAATCAATCAGAACAGGATGAGTGAGGGTCATCTCAACCCAGAGGTAGGTCCAAGGGGTGGGACTAACTAGGCCGTGCAGAAGATGTTAAACAATGTCAGGACTTCAGTCGAAACATCCAGGAAGGACGAGACTGTCTGCAGACCGTCAGGTGGGTCGGGGGGGGGGACCTACCCTCATGAGGGGGTCTTCCAGGGAGTGTCCAGCACTGCTGATGGCCTCCTTGGACACCACAGCGTCCCCGTTGGCCTGGATCTCCAGAACCGCCATCTTGTGGAACAATGGAGGAACGTTATAGGACAACGGGAGATGGGAGATGGGGTACCGTTCTGTGATTGGCTTGATCAACTCGGAGCGGGCGAGCTATATCCTGTGCTGTGTCGCGCTTCACTCAGAATTTGAGCACACACACCGCGCAGGCAAGCACACTGGCACGCGTGCGGGTGCGTGCACACACACACACACACACACACACACTTCTTGATCAATCCTGGGGGAAAGGGTTTCTGTTGCTATTGCTCTGCTCAACAGAGGAAAGATATAGGAACTGGAACATAAGGCACAACATAGAAGGCTACATGTGTGCGACTGCAAACACACGGTATCAAATTAAAACGTCTATTATTATTATTATTATTATTATTATTATTATTATTATTATTAAAATAAAATGTCTCTCCCGAGTCAACCTCATCTCAGACACGCTGGTCTCACCTCCAGAGCACAGATGCCAAAGGAGAAGATGTCAATAGCGAAGTCATCCTCCCCCGCTGGAGACAGGAAGAGGAGGAAGAGGAGGAAGAGGATGATGATGAGGAGGAGGATATGGACCGATTACACGTGAGATACGGTGAACTCTGTGAACCTTTTAACAAGCTAAAAACATTCTGTAAAAAAAGTAAGCACTTGGACTGTGATCTTGTTCAACACATTCCACTTCAATGAAGCAATGCCGTTAAACTACACATTATCATTATCATTTTTATTATGATCATTAATGTTATTATCATTACACTTACTGCCGTACTCCGGAGGGAAGAAGTGGTGGTTCCTCTGCTCATCTCGGTGAGGTCGTCCCTTCCCCTGGGCGTCTGGAAACACTGGACAGAGAAACACAGCTGAAATAACACTAATAACACAGCAATCCTCCATCCAACATTATAGCCCTCCAGCTAAACACTAAAAAAAGACACCCCATAGTTGCATTACGTACATTTTACAATCAATGTACATTTCTATATGTCTATATATGCATATGACTACATTGCTGTATGTTTGTGTTTATATTTTGAATTAATTTAATTTGTACTTTACTCCATTTTGTAGTTATTGCTTTTCTATCTAAAGCAGCAATTATGACAAATGATTTCCCTCAGGACTAACAAAGTGAACCCAACAGAGCATGTATACAACCACCATTCTGTATTCTCTCTGTTAACACCTCCTTCAGAAGCATGCATGTATTTTGGATAGACCAAATGACTATAAGTTATAGTTGGCAATAGTAATAAAGAAATGTGTATGGGTCTTACCATTCACAAATAACCTGTGCCAAACTGTAGAGAAGAACAGAGACAGACATATTTAAGCATTAGTCATCATCCATTTCATTTATTCAATTTAATTAAATATTCTATGAAGTAATAATCAAACTACATTGAAATTCCGATTTTTAAATCCAGTTAAAGGGAACCGCCACAATCGGCTATTTTATAATACAATAAGAAAGAACTGCTCTGTAAGCAGGCTGCGAGGAAAAGAACAATACTAGCAATAAGTCTGCAGCTGTAGTAACACACAGTGGCCTGCGGGGGGGATACACACACCTGAACCAATCTTGATGAGTCCGTTGTGCTGGATGAAGATGGTGTCACAGGTCAGGTTCCCGTGGATAATGGGCGGTTCGCAGGAGTGAAGGTAGCTGCCAATGGGGAGAGAGAATATATTTCTATGGTATTTTTACAATTCCACTGCATTTTTGTATTTATTTAATTTTTATTCTTTATTTTTGGTATTTTATTTTATTTTTATTTTTTGTACTGTATTTATATGTACCCTGGCTGCTACGGCGACCCAATTTCCCTTTGGGTATTAATAAAGTCTCTCTTATCTCTTATCTTATCTTAAGTGCAGGCGGTCGAATCTCTGACCAGAGTTCAAGTTCCAGAAATTGTACTGTCCACGTGCAAGCATACAGAACTGTCTTCAGCCCGTATCGGCCTCAATAAAAACAAAATAAAAACGGCATGGCAAACATCGATAGAGAACAGAGGTTAGAACCACACAGAGTCAAGGTGCGAGAGGTGTCTCTGTACCTGAGGGCCGACAGGATCTGGGTGCACCATCTCTTCCACGCCTGCAGGTCAGAGCCACACATACAACTTGAAGTGTTGATACAGCCCTGCAGCCACTGAAAACCAGCCAATCCCAAGCCGCGCCGGCAGCCCCGAACAGGAAACTCAAACCAGCCAAAAACTACCCAACAGCACCTTATTATAGCATGTTTAATTCTAGATGGATGAGGAACCAACTCTGACAGAGAGGCACACTGGGCTTTGGACAAATAAGTAGAGCAGACCAAGGAGGGCAACAGAGATCAACAAAGTTAGTTTAGAAAGTGTCTTCAACAAGAAACCCCAGGGATGCTAATTTGCCATTGGCATCTCGACTTGGCGTCGCTAAACCCCTTTCAGCGGCGCGGAGGCCAACGAGAGAACCGAATCCTGAGAACCGACCTTGACGTTCATGGTCTTGTGGTTCTTCTTGGTCTTCTTCAGGAACTGCTTGAGGCTGCCTGAAGACATGTACTCGGTGATGAAAATGACCTGCGGGTTGTGAGGAGAGCGGAATGGGGACTGAAACGGTGGGAACGTGTGTTGCGTGTGGTACGATTAGCGAACTTAAATGAGATTTAAAAACGGCAGTAGCAGGTGTTTCCATCGTGACCCACCCGGGGCAGTACTTTTAGCCCAGGACCCAACAGCAGTAAAATAATCACTTGTCATTACGGTAAACAAAAATGTGTGATAATAAACATTCCCATTTGCATGTTGATGATATGTACCATAATCCACTTTTCAGTCTTTAAATACGTACACACTTATGAAACTGACACAAAATCAAATCCAAATATCCAAAAAATCGATATCACCACTGCTACACGACATGGTCCCAGCTGGTCTGTTTCGAGAAGATCAGTGGTCTCCAGGAAAACTCACCCGAGCCTGGCTTTCCCTCATGTCCAGCCAGTACTTGTGGAACTTGACGATGTTGGGATGTTCCACCTGCATCAGGTTCTCAAACATCTCCTTGATCTTGTCCTAGCAGACATGGACGCAACGGAAAGTTATGTCTAGAAAATGAACACGAGAAACACCATGTTCCTCATGCAGTTAGAAACTCAGCCGTTAGAAACTTACCAACCCAGTACAACTACTAAATGAAAAAAATATTGAAAATAAATGTGTTATAGAGAAGTATAGAAAAAGTGTAAACAAAGAGGTGGAGGTTTAAAGGTCTAGTGGTGAAGTTATGCGTTTTTCAATTTGGGTCAATAAGTCACAGACACTTTCACTTTCAGTAAACCATTTAGATACATTAAGGAGCAGGGAGGCATAGGGCATCTTGCTTAAGGACGCCTACAGGGAGACAGTGTGCATGAGGGTTTGAACCCACGACCTTACGGCTGGTTAGTCAAACACCCTCAGTCCCACTAGAGCACCAGGGTGGTAAGAGTGTGATGGTACCTCCTGGGACTTGAAGACCTTCTTGTCGGGAAACAGCACCTCGTTCCACACCACCTCCACGCCCTCCTCCGTGTCCATGGCCAGAGATGCGCTCTCCACACCGGGGACATTACCCTGGCTCACCTGCAGGTGGCGGCAAAGACACAGGGAAATACATAGAGACAATGAGAACAATCTTTTTAAATCGCTGGATAACAACAGACATGTTTGTTAAGATAGCTTGTGATCGATAACCAGGTCTAAGTAGCCGTGTAAAACCATGAACCGTGAATAACTTTAATAGCGCTGTAGCCTCTTCCTCCTAGTTCCTGACAGACACAAAACATGTGTCGACATGTAAAGCATGTGCTTCACTCCGAAACAGGAAAAACAATCCACACAATGACTACAACAGGTGAACCAGGAAATGATCCAGGAAACCCTGTAGCTTGCATGAATTGCTATGGTTAAAATCACGAATTTGTATTCTTCTGTCGTGTTTTTGCCCAACAATTACAGCCAATAGGTAATAATTCTGCGTGCTGCTGGCGAACTCGTCCCTGTCGTGTTACAGTGAGTCCAGATGTACATAGTGCGTGTTAAAAAGAAGGACTAGAGAGAGATACTATATGAAGAGATCATTCACAGCTCAGCTGAGATTAAAACGTGAACACGACCCTGCGAGCCTACTGCCATCCCTACCCATCTGTACCGACAGGAAGTAAACAAACCAAATGAGCAGTGATGTCATGATGCCGACGAGAGAGAGAGAGAGAGAGAGAGAGAGAGAGAGAGAGAGAGAGAGAGAGAGAGATTAGACCTCGATTGTGTGTGACAGTTGAGGACGGGACATTTAAGGACATGATAGATAAAGGATAGTGGATGGGAGAGAGAGGCATAGACAGAGAGAGAGATAATGTGAGACAGATGGAGTCAGTAAAGTAGAAGGACCATCATTATGTGGCCTACGTTGCTGATGCCATGGATACAGCATCACCATGATGAGAATTTAGACTAAATAAATAAATTAAGAAATTGAATGACACCCCTCTCTCTCCCCCTGAGAACTGCTTTAGCAGGTGAAAGAGACTGGTTGCCAAGCAACAATAAAGTGATAAACTGTTTGTTGCTGTCAGAGTGTGTTCAAGCCGCCAGTACATTCACCAGACTCCGTAAAGAAGACGACAAATAGAGATGGGCCCCCTCACAGCTGAATATCAAACACCTACTTCCCATCCTTCAAGGGTCTCTACAGTGCCCCCAGCCACCAAGTATGACATCACAGTCATCGGTGACATCATCTCCCTCCAACGCCTGGAATCCGAACGCCCGGCCCATAGGAGCGCTAACAGAGTGTGTGTGTGTGTGTG